>JAWNKY010000958.1:0-83798 GCA_035041765.1 Drosophila algonquin | reverse complement strand
GAAATATCGAAATTCCAGAAATATGGTCGATTTGTCGATTTTGTTTAAACAAAAAGCAGCGCACATTGTAGATCAGCGGTTGTATGTGCATTTACTCCAACAAGTCCCTTTAAGTCTTAAAAACACTTACTATTCACAAGTATTATGAGGTATGGAAGTTCGTTCCAACTGGATGTACACAATTAATTGTGAATATATTTATTAGGTTGGATCATTTTAAATTAGGAAGAAAAATTCAAGAGGGAGGTAAAAACACAAACGGATTTGGTGGTATGTCAAGAAGATGGGGCCTACAACCCGCATCAACCGCTGGTTGTACTTAGCGGTTGTACGACCCAATGTCACAAACGGAGGTTTGGTACTACCTAACACCAGGCGGTCAACACAAAATCTCACATGGAAGACCTCCGTAGAGTCCAAGGTATAGAATGCCTCAGGATCACTAGATCTCTCAAATCCACCCCACAGGCAGCTTTAGATGCCATGTTGGATTTAAAGTGGCAGTCGAAGACAAATGTTGTGGAACCACTGGCTGAACGGTTTTCAAGCCGATTCAAGAAATCGCAAAACGGCCATGCCACTAAACTCCGCAACGAAGGGAGTGGAATGGTAGGGCTGAGTGACTACTGTGGGCCAGAGTTTTTTGGAAAAGAAATTTTAGTGGGCACACACCGGATAGAGAAGAATTAAAGAAAAACACTCTTCTTAGATAGAACGAGCTTTCCATCTTTGCCGACGAAGACAGCCGAGGGAACAAGAGCTGGGATCATCTACGCAGATGTCTCTAAGACTTCCTGACTGGTGCAGTGAATTTCAGGTAAAGATACAGTGGCTCAGAGCCAAAACAATGCAGTGTCAAATAAAAAGTTTAAGTTTTAATACGATCTAACAGGTGGGGAAAACCCAGTATTTAAGGGTCAAATATTGGTTTTGTAATTTATACTCCTATCCTATTGTTTTGGCTCTGAGCCACTGTATATGCAGTATTGCAAGCGGCAAAGTTACATATGTACGTTGGCCTCCGAGGAACATAGCAATCTGTGTAGACAGCCAGGCTGCTATCAAAGCCTTGGTATCCTGCAAAACCAATAGTAGACAGTGGAAGCACTCATCCAAATAAGGTCACACTCGCTCACATGGGTTCCGGGTCACACCGACATCGCGGTAAATGAGAGCTCTGATGAGTGTGCAAGAGCAGGATTGACCAAGCCGATTGCGGATGCTTTTAATGATATACGGATACCACTACGAGAAATTATCTCGCAGATGATAGGCCTAGCTAGAACGAGAGCTGACAAGCGGTGGATTATAGCCCCGAACTGTGGAATCTCACACTGACTTTGACCGCATTACCCAGACGTACCCAAATTCTGCTGAGTTTTAACGGGGCACCGTGTCATTTGCCGCTGCTGCGTGCCCATAAAGCTAATGAGTCTTGGACGATTTATTCTTTCAAGAAAAGAAACGATAGGAGCTCGTGAATTCCAGATTTGTATGCCAAATATTAAGAATTTATCAAAGAAAATCTGTCCCCAGATCATATGTCTCTTGTTCCCAACGAAGATATGTACAAGTGCATATATTTCTTGACAACTCGTAGCGTCTTTCCAAGTACCAGAGAAAAGTTTTTCTGAATCTGAATGATGACAGTGATGTAACCAAGTCGCTTGGATTCTTTTGGGAGCCCCATAGAACATATTTTTGTTTACAGATGCTCCTCAAATCGGTGTTGAGAAGTTTTGCCGCAATACAGCAACTTACGAGGGGTACAGATTGGTACTATATGCCAACTGAGATGAATCCGGCGGATATTGTACTCCTTTGCAGCTCTTGTATTCCAGTTTGTGGATGAATGAATGAATCGGTGTTGAGAAGTTTTCCTGCAATACAGTAACTTACGAGGGGTACAGATTGGTACTATATGCCAAGTGAGATGAATCCGGCGGATATTGTACTCCTTTGCAGCTCTTGTATTCCAGTTTGTGGATGAATGAATGAATCGGTGTTGAGAAGCTGCAATACAGCAACTTACGAGGGGTACAGATTGGTACTATATGCCAACTGAGATGAATCCGGCGGATATTGTACTCCTTTGCAGCTCTTGTATTCCAGTTTGTGGATGAATGAATGAATCGGTGTTGAGAAGCTGCAATACAGCAACTTACGAGGGGTACAGATTGGTACTATATGCCAACTGAGATGAATCCGGAGGATATTGTACTCCTTTGCAGCTCTTGTATTCCAGTTTGTAGATGAATGAACGGTGCTCGTCCGAAGTCAATCTTCCGAAAATTCGACAACGGGTATTTCTGTCGTCTGAGCGTACCATTATCTCGCTTTCGTTCAAGCAAATCAACTTTTTCGTAGTCATGATGAGCATTTTTGACTACATTCAGAAATTAATCAATATCAAAGCATCACATTTACTCTGTCGTATGTTTCAACGAGCCCATCTGTATCGTGAGTACCTTGCTCTATGGAAAGTTACCTGCGTGCAGTCTTCCAGCAGCATCATATAACTTTTGCCATTCATAGATGACTTTGGTCTATTTCGTGGTCGTGGTCGCCTGCGGTAGTCAACTATCGGCTTTGATACACGCCACCCAATCATTTTGACCAGTTCGTTTACAGTTCTGGACCAACGCTGGCTTGCGCTCTGAGGACCTTGTCTTGTGGAACACATCATGGCTGACCAACTGAAAAATAGAATATATGATTCGCCTGAATTCAGCATCACTGGAAATTACTACTGCGGTCCCTTCTACTATAAGCTTCTACTATAACCAGACGTTACGGGTCTAAAAATCAATCGACTTGATCGTTGGCAGCGAGTTACATATCCCCAGCAGGTCTTTTGGAAGCGTTGGAGTGAGGAAAACTTGACTCTGCTCCAACAACGTGCCAAATGGCACACGCAACAAACCTGGATCCAGGTCAACGACTTCATCTGTATCAAGGACGAACTCGCTATTACCTCTCTATTTCAAGTACACACTACCATGAACCGAATATACATATGTAAAGACAAATATGTAGAGAAGACAGATCTAAATAAGATATGAAAACCAAAGTAAAAACAGTTAACATTACTAAAATACAAATTTCAGTTCGATTTCATTTTTAGAATTTTTTTGGCAAAAAATGTACTTTTTCCCGACATAAATCGTAAGATCACATACATATGAATTCAGATTGAGTACCGGGTATAAAGTAGAGACGTAGTTTTTCCGCGGCTTACAACGTTCCCCCTAGTTTTGAGCTGAATTCGGGTCTTAATTGCTTACAGCACTTGCCTTTGGGATGTCGTGTGTGTTGTAAGCAACCTATTTCAGGCTGGGGTAAGCTCAGCCTGTCCAGGGTCGTCTAGAAAAAATTTGTAGTTAATAAGGAGAGGGAGGGTCGGTCATGCGGCTTGGTCACAAGGCTCGTATGGGATCGAAGGTTATCGTGATGGGACCACGGTGACTCTTCGTCCTCTAACGAGGATACGGAGTCCCATCGGGCGATGCTCGTCGTTGGCTCCTGGTCTAGGACACTGGTCATGCGCTGCCGCTTAGAGGGTTTCGCAGCACAGACCGGTTCTTCCAGCTCGGGGTCGGCAGTTGCGTGACTGACTGGGTCAGGAGTGTCTGGAGCTTCGTGTCCCTTGTCGTTGCAAGTCGTGTTGCATAGTCCTTGCTCGACTTCCGGGTGTGCGGGTACTTCTTGGAGGGACTCTGCTGGTTCCCAGAACGTGTTGAAGAACTCGCCGACGTTGTGACCTGGAGGGACCTGTTGTGCGCAGGTGCTGCGTAACCCGCATGCCGCGTGGCGTGATAACGTAGTGGTAAGTCTCCGAGCTGGAGATGTAGTCCTGCATGTAATAGTCATCGTTGTCGTCTTCCTCGTCGTACGGGTCTCGAGGTGGAGGCACATAAGAGGTCAGGCTAGCCTCTGGCGTGGCTGCCCGATATACCCCTCGGCCGAGGCGGGGGTCGCAGCTCTGGTGTCGTGGTTCAGTGGGTTCTTCTGTGTACTGCGGAGACAGATATGGTGGGTATGGTGTTGATACTGGGCCGGCGTCGGGAGCACCCGTTGCTTCGGCATAACACGACCATAGGTACGCGCAGTACGGTGAAGAGCCGGGGCCGACGGGTTGGGAAAAACAGTATGCGTCGGGCGACGGTGGATATGACCTGGTGGACGAGGAGAATAGCTCAGGGGCGAGTAGTAGACCGTCCGTCAGGTAAAAAGCGGCGGCGAGATCGGGCGAGCTTGGGAGACGTCGTCGATGTTCATGGGTGACGACGCGAGGTCGACCAGCGGTTGGTTCGCCTGATAATCGTTGGCGTGAGCTTGTTGGGGGCGAGGCACGATTGGTCCCGTGACGCCCCGAAGTTGGAGTGTCGTCTTTAACGGAACTGTCATCGGCCGAACCCATGTACTGCTCCATCTCGGCTTCAACTTCGAGTCCTATATCCCTCGGTGGGGTCTCGGAGTAAGTGTACTCGTCCACGTCCATGGTGATGGCTGGAACTTATTTCTAGACCGGAAAGGATAAATGTATTAAGCGAAACTGGTCTACTTATACGTATGGGTCTTGGTGGTGCAGCGTTGCGAAAGTCTCCTACTCTGATACACTTACTGACTGTGAGATACATCTGAATACAATAGATAGAGTGGTGAATTAGTAAAAATGATAGAGACTAAATTATTCTACGGGGTTCTGGGTGTTGTCGGTCTGGCTAGTATGGTCTTCGGGGTCTTCGTTGCTGTGGAACTCTTTGAAATCTGCTAAATTGCTGAAGGCGGACGACATTTGGCGAGACGAAGCACTGGACTCGGTATGGTGCATTAAACTTTGGGGATAGCTTCGGAGCGAAGCCATCAGCTGCGTTCGAAAGATGATGTTTGCGTACCAATACCAAGGATCCGATCGTCGGGGGCTATTGTCTTCTACGTAGGTTATAGTGTCGTCCTTGTTCCTGGCTTGCTTGTTGATTGTTGTTGCGGATGATGTCAAATACTTCCTTCAGCTGGGCTGCTGTAGAGAGCGCTGGTTCCGCGGTGCTTCCGGTTCTGGGGTGAGTTCGTTATATAAAGCGCCAGGCAAGCGGGTCTCTCAGCCGTGTAGCAAGAAGGCGGCACTGAGTCCAGTCATATCCGAGACACTAGAATTGATGGCTAGTGACATTTCAGGTAGTAGCTCGTCCCAGGTGGTCTGTTATACGTTGATTAGCCCTATTAGCCCTCTCTGTGGAATTTTCTTGGAGAAAGTAGGGCGCGGTAAGTTGTAAAGCTACCCCAGCTGACTTGATAAATACTGTGAAAGACCGGCTGGTAAATTGAGTGCAGTTGTCGCACACGAACAACTTCGGAACTCCAAACTGGCTGAGAATTCGCTCTCGGAAGGCTTGTTCGAGGTTCGCTGTGGTGGCACTCCTCAGTGGAACCAATACTGGAATGGTGGTGTTACCTCTTTTAGAGCGTGGTAGAGGTCCAACAAAGTCGGCACACAGTGTTGCGAATGACTCATTGACTTAGCGGGTAAGCATTTGCTGGCGGGCTTTTGCTGCATGATCTTGAACTTCTGGCAGCTGGGGCACCCTCTGACCTATTGGCGCACGTATCGATACATGCCGGGCGAGTAATACCTCTGCGATCTCCTAGTGATGGTTCTCCGCACGCCGAGGTGTCCGGCGATCGGCTGGTCATGGCATTTGCGTAATACCTTCAGGCGGCTGGAGTTTTCTGATTGCCCATATCACGCCTAGACATTCTTTATCCATGGCGGAGTAATTTTCTTCGGCTTTATTGAGGCGCCGACTGACGAATACGATGACTCGTTCCTTGCCTTCGATATCTTGAGTAAGGACGTCGCCTAGCGGCGAAGTCTAGACAAGCGACGACGGGGGCGGTGGTTAGGAGCACTTCAGGTTGTCAAAGACTCTTATTTCTCCGATGCCCACGTCTACAAACGTCCCTTCTTCAAAAGTTGGGACATGGGTTGGACTACGCAGCGAAGTTGGGGCAAACCTGCGGTCCCACGATGCCATCCCTATGCACTGCCGAAGCTCGTTAAGGTTGGTGAGTGGTCTCAGGTCCTTCGGGCAAGAGCGTAGAGTCGAACAGCTCGCCTGTGGCGTCGCTTTGGATTGCCGGTTGTCACCTGTAGCATGTCATCTACAACCGTGGTTATTATGGCTGCGCCACTCGAGCTGGTCTGGGGTGTAGTCGAAGAAGAAATGCACGCGCTGGCTCCGGCTTTATGATCGGTAGTAGGAGTGGGTTCCGATGTTTTGCTATCGCTATCGTGCTCGCTTCTTTACCTAATCTCATTTAATTTTATTCTTCGCGTGCTTCTCTTTGCTAACGAAGATTTTAAATTGAAACGAGGATCAGAAAGGGAAAAGGTGTGCGAAAAGAGAAAGGAGAAGATAGAATGTACAAGTACAATCCTCCTTCGACTTGACGGTCCACTGTGATGGTGTTACTGCAACAGTCCTTGCCCTCTCAACCATGATCACTCACACACCGATATAGGGTATAGGCTTTGAATAATCCCTTGTTGTCATGTCATTAATTTGTACTCCGCCTTCCCCCCATTTTCCCTTCCTTCCCATTTTATAAGATTTGTTACAACGGTTTATTATAATAAAAAAAATAAGCCAAGGGCGTAATAAGGAAAATTTATAAAATACAAGAGATATAAGTATGTATAGAGATAATTTTAAACAAAGAAAATATTGGATATTGTTTCATGTAAGTGTATATAAGTATATACATATAGTGTATGTAGTATGAGGTATAAGTATGTATAGTGATTATGTTAAACAAAGAAATTTTTGGAAATTGATGCATGTAAAACTATGTAAAAATAACAGATCTAATAATGATTGAAAAAAATAAATTTGAAAAAAAATTTCCTTTCCTTTTTTTTTTGTTTCCATTTTTTAATTTTATTTAAATTTAATTAATGGCGATTTTTTACGTTACTTTGGCACTCAATTGATGCACATAGTTGTAAAGCTCCATTGCAAGTGATCACGTTCGGAGCTTTGAAGAAGCTTTGAAAGCTCTAGAGCTTCTGAAAGGGATTAAATCAGGTGCGATGACTGCTCTTGTAGCTAACAAGGGGGCTGCTCTCTGCCAGAGATCGAAGCCGCACTTATGTTGTAGGGGCCGCGCTATGCAGGAAGCTTTCCAGCCTCACTGTGGCCAGCACTGGAGTTGGTCCCTGTGTGACACTCTACCGACTGGTCTAGTTCTCGGTGCAGCGTATGCCGACGAAACTTTACGAAATGTGTTTGGAATGGGTTTGAGTATGGGTTGAATTTATGATTTTTCTGCCACAGACTTGGGCTTTTTACTTGAAACTTATTACTATTCTAAGATCACGAGGGCATGTTGTATTCTTTGATGGCCACGAGAAGAGAGAGAGTCCTTCCCACCGGAAAATCAGGGATCCACCTTTTCAGTTTTTCTTCCTCTTCTTCCAAAATGTCAATGCGAAAAATCCCGTACTGCGCACTGCGTCGAATTGCATGTGCTAGATGGCGTGCAAAAAGCTCTACTTTATTCAGACACTCTAACTCTTATTATTGTTTATTGTTGTTTACAGTTTAACAATGCACAGTTAAGCTGTAAGGGTAAAATTACATGTCAACTTATTAATCGAAGGGACTAATGCAAATACTCACACCCGGTGGGGCTGATAATCGGCTCAGTAGCCGATAAGGTCCCACCAACAGCCAAATTTAGGTTAGAGAAAAGCCGGTAGCCGAACAATTCCCAATTAGAGCTATTTAAATTAAATTAAATTATTGATTAAGATATTTTTGACCATATTAGAACTAGTATCAAAGGAAAACAGATGGAAAAGAAGGTTATAGTTTCGGGAAAGGCTACAGAAAGATTCATAATTATTTATTTATTTATTTATTTATTAATTAACAATTATCTGCTAATAATGCCATATAAAAAAATAATAAGAGAACTAAAGATAAAGTATAATAAAATTGAAACAAAAAATTAAAATTACAGGTTAGCAGAGTTTAGGTAGTTGTAAATGCTAAGTGCTATATGTTTAAGGGTTAGTTCAGGGGATATGATGTGGTAAAGGGTATTATAATTATAGCATAAAACCCTGAAAGGTTCATGCTGGGCATAGTTTGACCTAAATAACGTTAATCTGATAGGTCTAAAAGAACGAGTAGAACGAGAGGGAACCGTAAAGTCAATCTGACTCAAGAGAGTTTGGGAGTCCACCATCCCGAGAAGGAGCTTGTGCACGAACATTACCCCATTGCATATTCTGCGATGGTGTAACGAAGGTAGGTCAATAAGTTTTAGCCTAGATCTGTAAGGTGGCAGGATTCTACCAGAGTCCCAGTGTAAATTACGAAGAGCGAAAATTAAAAATTGTTTCTGAACTGATTCGAGAATAGCTTGCTGCTCCTTATACTGTGGACTCCACACACAGGAACAATACTCCAATATCGGGCGCACTAACGAAATGTACAATTGTTTGGTCACATACGGGTCGTCAAACTCCTTGGACCAACGCTTGATGAATGCTAGAACACCCTTAGCTTTATTAGCTGTCGCAGCTATGTGGCTATTAAAACACAGTTTACGATCAAATAATACACCAAGATCATTTGAACTCGAAATTCGATCCAAAACATGATTACCAAGAGAAAAAGATACAAAATGTGGAGCACGACGGTAGAATGTCATAAGCTTGCATTTCGAGAGGTTCAAAAATAGGAGATTTCTTGAGCACCACAATAGCAATTCGTTTAGGTCCAGCTGAAGGTGTGTGTGCAAGTACCAGTCGGAGTAGGGCAGACAGATTTTAACGTCATCCGCATACATTAATGTATGTGAGAATGTTATAACTTGGGGTAGGTCGTTCACAAATAAAATGAAGAGGAGCGGACCCAAATGACTACCTTGTGGCACACCAGATGTAACATTAACGATCTCTGATAAAACATTAGTAAATAAGACCCGTTGTGTACGATTAGAAAGATACGACGAAATCCAACTTAGAAGATTACTAGGGAAACCTAATAAGGACAGCTTCTGAATTAATAGAGTATGGTTAACCGAATCAAATGCCTTGCTAAAATCCGTAAAAATAACATCAGTTTGCAAACCGCTCTGAAATCCACGGTTGATTATGGAGGAAAACTCGAGCAGATTGGTAGTTGTTGACCGATGTTTAAAAAAACCATGTTGTGAAGGAGATATCAAGCTAGAACAAAGATGTTGCAATTGCCGGGTAACCAGGAACTCAAGGAGCTTAGGAATGGCAGAGAGCTTTGCAATACCTCGGTAATTTTCTATGTTGGATCTGGAGCCCTTCTTGTGAAGCGGAATTATGTACGACTCATTCCAAATTACGGGGAGACAAGACTGTTCCAAGGATAGGTTGAAAAGAAAGGTTAAGGGTTGGCATAAGGACTGGGCACAGTGTTTTAAAATGCAACTAGGCACTTTATCAGGCCCCGCAGAAAATGAAATCTTCAAAGACTTCAAGCCATCAAGTACAACGCTATCCTCAAAATATGGTTGAAAAATGCTATTAGAGTGAGGCAAACAGTAGGGATACGGAGTGGATGCGTTATAAATATGAGAGGAGTAAGACGACTGGAAAAAGGTTGCAAATAAGTTTGCAATGCCAGCAGCAGAAGATTCAGAATTGTTTAGATAATGAAGGGAAGGAGGAAATGCATTGGACTTACGTTTAGAATTGACGAAAGAAAAGAATTTTTTAGGATCATTACGGAAGTTTCTACTACAAGAAGAGAGGTAAAGATTGTAGCACAGACTATTAGTTGTTAGGAATTGAGAGCGGGCGGAAGAATATTGTACGAAGACAAGCAAGGAGCCAGTTTTCTGGTACTTTTTGAAAAGTCTGGATTTCCTATTCTTTAAGTATGACAAATTCCTGGAGAACCAGGGAGGCTTGGACGATGATGGTACAATAATCTCCGGAACATAAGTATTAAGGGCAGAGTTTAAAATTTTATAGAATGAGTTGACTGTTACATTAATATTCGGTACGGAAAGAAGAGTGGACCAATCAACATTCGAGAGGTGAATGTTTAAATTATCGAAATCAGTTTTGCGAAAACACTTGATCCGGTGAGGAGTCGAGGTAATGTTAACAGAACTAGAGCTGGTACACTCTAAAGTTATAGATAGCGTAGGATGGTATAGGTCTTCAGGAAGTGATAGTGGGGAGACTCTGGCAACTGTACATAGAGAAGCATCCATAACGAAAATAAGGTCGAGAAGTCTGTTCCTATTATTTTTAATAGAATTAATTTGGGCAAGGGAAACATCCGTTAGATCATTGATAAATTCGTTATGAGTACTAGGAAGCAATTGGTTAGCGTCGTCGCAGGGCAGCCAAGAAAGAAGAGGTAAATTGAAGTCACCCATAACCACAATCTGATCAGCACAACCTAGCGAAGACACAACAGAACGGATAGCAGAAAGGTGCTTTGAGTAGACCTCAGCATCAGAATTAGGAGGAATATATGAGCAGGTTAGATAGATAAAAGCCATACCAACACGGACTTTGACTGCAATGAACTCAATCCCATGGATATTGTGGAAAGGGAATAACTCCGATGAGAAGTCAGTTTTAACTGCAATCAGAACTCCACCAGCATATGATTCACGATCCATTCGATAGATGATGAAATTGTGACCAAAAATTTCATGATCATGAACAGTGGAGTTAAGCCATGTTTCGGAAAAACCGATAGCATCGAAATCGTAAGAGGCACTATCCGTATGTAGTTGGCGCAATTTGCCTAAAAGACTACGTACATTCTGATAGTGAACGGAAAAATAGTTAATTAGTTTTTTGAAATGACAGGGCAGGTAACATTAGGACTCTGATTAGAATTAGAATTGGCAGGGCCGGTAACATTAAGACTTTGATTAACATTAAGACTTGGATTCGAAGCTTTACGCACGAACTCATGCATAATTGTATGCTCTGGCCAAATAGAAGGGTCAAGAGATCTATCACGGTAAGAGTCAGGGACAAAAATTTTAAATGAGGAAATATTACGCTTATGATTAAAAGAAAACTTGGTCACAATAATATCCTCAAGGGGAGCGCTAAGTTTTGAACACAGATGATGCTTAACATCCTCCGTAGTGGCCTCAGGATTGAGTCGGGAAACAAAGATTGCTTTCCGAGGAACCACTCCCCTAATTTCAAGACCCGAGCGAGAGCCAGAAGGTGTAGCCATACCCCGAATAGGTCTCGGTGTGGGGGCAGTAGCGGTGCTAATAAGGTTAGGCGGCACGATTGGCATAGTGCTGGTTGAGGCGATAGCGATGGATGCCAAGTTTGAAGGGGCATCAACAGCCATCATGATAGCCGCGTCAGCATCAATAGGTGGGGGCCTAGAGGCAACAGGCATGGGTGCAGGAGTGGCAGATGCAACGGCACCATTGGCTACAGGCACCATGGCACCAGTTACAGGCGGTGACCGAGCACGAGGTGCGGGTGGTACGACCGGCCTGGGCGCAGTGGCAGATGCAATGGCTCCAGGTTCCATACCAGGAACAGGCGGTGACCGAGCAAGAGGTACAGGTGGTTCAGGGGCTGCAGGAGAAAAATCATTATTAGTATTGGGTAAATAATTATTACCCTTCTTCCTCTTCGGAGACTCAGTCAAAATTTTAAGTGTTTTGAAGTGAGACTCCGTCAAACGAAACTTATCTTGCAGCATTCGGAATCCAGCATTTAGGGCAGCGAATTCTAGATGCGTCTGTCTCATAAAGACACGCATGTCGCTTTCGATAGCCCTGCAGTCCCAACAGGTCCAGTTGAGGCCGCAGCGAGTCTTAATAAGATCGCCAACGCGACCTCCGATGTGTCCCAATTCAGCACAGTTTGTATGAGCCGTGTTGTCACACAACCAGCAGTAGACATACTGCGTGTACGATTGCCGTGTAGAGACCGAACGGCCACAGTTCTTAGCACAGCAAGAACTCATATTTTTTGATTTGAAAAGAAAAAGGAAAGGTAAAATATAAAGTCGGTGTGGGGTAGAGATAGTGACTTTAGCTTGTGTTAACAATTGCGCGCGCAAGCACGAATAAAAACAAAAACAGTCACAACAACGGCAAGTGAACGGAGAGACACAGAGAGACGATAGAAACACAGAGAGACAAGCACAAAGCGGCGGCTGACGCAGTGCGTGTGTGTTGGAAATGAAAACAGATAAGCTGAGGGTAGATAAAAAAAGATAGCGGTACAGAGCAAGCGCACCACACTAGAAATAGGCAACAACAAAACTGCTGCGATTAAGAAAGTGCAGAGAAGTTAAGAATGCACAGTAGGAATTGAAAATTGAAAATAAATACACAAAAGTAACAAAATTTGAGAAAAGTATACAAATAACACCGAGAAACACAGAATTCGGCAGGCCCGGTATATGTATGTATGTTAATATGTATGAAAATAAGCTGAAGATAGACGAAATAGACGTATAAAATTAGACAGCGGCTCAGAGAGAGTGTACAATGCATATAGCAACAACAAATCAGCTGAGCATAAGAACGAGTGGGGCTAGAAGGAATGCACAAAAGTTGGACCCACTGCAACTGCAATTGCAATTGGAAATTAACCGCACAAAAACACAATAAAAGAATTTGAGTAGTTACAATGACAGAGTTGGAGATGAAGAAGAAAGTAATGCCTAGTCGGGCGGGAAGGGACAGCAATACTAATAAGGCTGATGAGGGCAGTCGATTCGACCTCACCAGAGAGAAGCTTATGAAGGAAGAGAACTCCTTGGCAGATTCTACGGGATTTAAGACGGGAGATGGATCGAAGGGTCTCGATTGCGTCCTCTGAGAGCAAAGATGAGGAACTGTTTTTGTACTGATTCGAGCATATCCTGAAATTTTTGGTAGTGAGAAGACCAGACACAAGAGCCATATTCCAAGATAGGCCGGACCAGAGAAACATACAGAAGTTTAGTAGTGTACGGGTCTGTAAATTCCTTAGACCATCTTTTGACAAATCCAAGGACTCCTTTGGCTTTGTTAGAGATAGTAGAGATATGAGAGTTGAAACATAGGTTAGGTACAAAGGTAATGCCCGAGTCGTTAACTTTGAAAAGGCGTTGAAGGATAAAGTTATTGATAGAGTAGTCGAAAAGGTATGGCTTATTGCGGTGAAAAGTCATTATGTAGCATTTAGAGATGTTAAGAGGTAGAGTGTTGATTAGGCACCAGTTATTAAGGGCATCAAGATCTGATTGCAAAGATAGTGGGGACAAGGGGTCACTGTAGGAAAAACATAGCTTAACGTCATCAGCATACATTAGGACACGGGAATGAGATAACATTTGTGGAAGATCGTTAATAAATAGGTTAAATAGCAAGGGACTCAGATGGCTAACTTGAGGAACCCCCGATGAGACTATAACAGGTTTAGAGAGAAGGAGGTAAAGCAAACACGTTGAAAACGGTTATAAAGGTAAAAATAAGTCCAGTATAGAAGCTTAGTCGGAAACGCTAGAAGAGACAGTTTATGAATAAGTAGGTTGTGATCGACGGAGTCGAAGGCTTTACTAAAGTCAGTATAAACGACATCAGTTTGACACTGTTTAGCAAATCCAGAAGTTACAAAGGTGGAAAATTCAAGAAGATTAGTAGAAACTGAGCGACGTTTAACGAATCCATGCTGTGATTCAGAGAATACAGAACTACAAAAATGTTGCAGCTGAGAAGTGATGATTTTTCCGAAAAGTTTGGGAATGCCAGATAAATTGGAAATACAGCGGTAGTTAGAGACATCAGATTTAGATCCCTTTTTATGAAAGGGAACTATATAGGATTCTTTCCAGATTTCCTGCGCAGCTAGGGTGAGCCGTGTTGACACATAACCAGCAGAAAAGTAGTGTTTGTGTTTGTCGTGTAGGTACCGAACGGTGACCGTCACAGCGTTTAGCACAACAGGAGCTCATTGTATAATATTAAAAACAATATGTATGAAAAAAAGAAGAAAGAAAGGTAAAATATAAGTCGGTGTGAGGCAGAGATAGTGACTTTAAGCTTGTGCTAACAATTGCGCGCGCAAGCACAAACAAAACAGTCACAATAACAGCAAGTGAACGGAGAGACACAGAGAGATGATAAAAACACAGAGAGGCAAGCACAAGCGAGTGTGTTGGAATGAAAACAGATAAGCTGAGGGTAGATAAAAACAGAGAGCGGTTCAGAGAGAGCAAGCGCACCGCAACAACAAAACGGCTGCACAATAGGAATTGAAAATTGCGTATGCACTTATATCGAACAGGTTGCACGATCGGTTAGGAACACCAGAAATAAGTAAAAAACACAATCACCTTCTTTTAACAGCAGATTGATAATTTTTTAACAATTATTTAAGTAAGAGCGAATTAGAGCACGACCGTCTGCAACGATATATCGACATCATAGTGTTATTATCGACATCAATTATCATCGATATTAATAGCGTTCCTTCAGGCGGAATTTTAGTCTGTTTAACGAAACGTATTTCGATTGTTTTGCTTGAATCTAGCGCACTACATATTCCCCCCCACTTAGATCACGCTTGGGGTGAAACACACCGAAGTGGGATCCACGCTTGTTATAATTCTAGTCTTTAAGCTTTTGGAAGTGCTGAGCCTGTATAGAATCGTTCACTCTGCTTCGAACTATGTCAAAGGAATCTTCCCGAGAGAATTGGACTCCGCAATCTTCTAGCAGGTTTAGGGTACGCATCAACTTATAGTTGCTGGGATCGGTCACCATATGCTGCCCGAAGGCAAGCCGATACGGAGTAGTGTTTATGGCCAAATGATGACTCGACAGAAGCGCACAGCAAATGCTGCTAAGTTTTTCATCTTAATTCCGTTGATCCGGGTCAACATAACTTTTTACTTTAGAACGTTGATATGCAATGACTGCATCATCAAGTGGCCCAAGTACACCAGCCGATGGCCGATGACGGCAAGAACACAGCCCACCTCTTGCCTAACCGACCGAGGGGCGCTGCCGCATAACGCGCTACTCGTTAACCTAACCGATCGCGGACATGCAGGAAAGATAGGTGTTAGATTAGTGTTCGAGGAAAAGTAGAACTAATCTAATCTATTCTAAGAGTATCAGTAATTTAAGACTAGGAAGGGAGTTAGTAGTAGATATAATATGGTAGAGGGAATTATAATCCGAGCATAGGACCCTAAACGGTTAATGCAAGGAATAATTCGATCTACAAGGCGGCAGAAATAACGGTGTATAATTCCTAGTGCTTCTAAAAGGAATCGTGAAGTTTATGCGGCTCAACAGGTCAGGGCTATCTACGTCACCCTTGATTAAGATGTGCACAAAAATCACACCAAGCTTTTTTCTACGATTAGCTAAGGTTGGAAGGTTTATTAAAAGCAATCTATTAGGGTAAGACGACAGTCTCACACCTGCATCCCAGCTGAGGCCGCGTAGAGCGAACAGTATAAAGTTTTTCTGAACTGATTCTATACGGTCCTGGTGTACGTTGTACTGAGGGCACCATACACAAGAGCCGTATTCTAAAATCGGACGAACCAGAGAGGTGTAGAGAGTCTTTGTTATATAGGGGTCGTCAAATTCCTTTGACCATCTCTTTATAAACTCAAGCACGCCCATGGTTTTATTCACCATGGTAGAAATGTGTTCTAAAAACTTTAACTTGGGATCTAATAGAACACCAAGATCATCAACCCGGTAATTCTCTCAAGAGAACAACCACAAAAGGTGTAAGGAACCAGAAAGGCGCTGGAGCGATGAAAAGTCGTTACTTTACATTTTGAAGCATTAGGGCCTAATAAATTTGCACAACACCAAGACTGAAATCTATCGAGATCGGACTGCAACCTGAATTGGAAAGAAATGTCCCTATACTGGACACAGAGCTTAACATCATCCACATACACAAGTACTCGAAAGTATGTTAATACAGAAGGCAGGTCATTTATAAAGAGAGTAAAGAGTAAGGGGCCTAGATGGCTGCCCTGAGGTACACCCGTAGTCACTATAACTGGTGAGGACAGGGAGTTTTTCAAAAGGACTCTTTGAGACCCAGAACAAAGGTAGCTAGAGATGCATCTCAGGATTTGGGGCGGGAACCCAAGAAGTTCAAATTTTTGTGCTAGGAGGGAATGGTTTACAGAGTCGAACGTTTTACAAAAATCAGTGTAAACAACAACCGTCTGAAAATTACCTTAAAGGCGCTTAATTATATAGGACTGCTTCCATAATAAGGGGAAGCTCAATAGTTCAATAGCACAGTACCTGAGTACACAGCCGGGAACTCCGTCCAGACCCGGTGAAAGCACCGGCTTCACTGTTCGTAGATCATGAAGCAACGAGCTTTCATTTAACAAAGGACTAAAAAAAACTAAAAAATAATCAATTTTACACACAGGAATTCCAGTTCCTGCTGAATCTGGACTGTGAAAAGTTCCGACGTGAAGTTTGAGTCCACAGCAATTAGAACCCCTTCTGCACGTCGAGACGAACGATCCTTTCTATAAGTTGTGTACCGACCTGCCAAAACTTCGGAACTAAGAATGTCCGGCTTTAACCAGGTCTCGGTAAACACAATAACGTGGGATGCAATTGCGACACTGTCATGGAAAAGAATGGTGAGCTTACTACGTAAGCCTCGAACATTCTGATGGGTCACTAAGAGAGAATTTACTAGTTTTTTGGACGGGTAGATGTAGAGCGAGAAGATGAAGATGTCGCATTGGTCTGATTTGTTGCCAGAGTTATTAGGGGCCTAGTCTTCTTCTTTGCCTTTAACTCCTTCACCACTAAATGTTCCGGCCAAAATGGTGCTAAAATATGTTTGGGAGACACTTATTTTGAATGAAGCTATCTCCCTGGCATAACAGAAGTTAAACTTTTCCCCCTTAAAATCAACGGCTTTTATTTTGCTTTGGATAAAAGCCGTCACAACCTTAGTTGTGGATTCAGGGGCTAGCCGTGGGACAAAACTTGTCTCTTTGGTGACATCCCCACCAATCTTGGCACCACAGGCCTATCAGCTGTGATGGTAATACCCGGTGGTCCGGGACGTATATTAACTGGTGGGGTCGGAATTGCGGGGACAGCTAATGAGTTTGATATTACGGACTCGGACGCTACAGACGGATTTGGCTGCATGGTCTCCGACGCGATAAATTCGGCTACCGAATTTTCATCACCCGCAGCTGTCGTTGCCTTTGGAGTAACGAACGAAATCAGCTGCTGCACTATTGGGGTGGTCGGAGTCAGCTTGTCAGCATCGGCCGGCCGAGGGGCAGTTAGCACATGCAGATCCCGCGGAGTGACCTTTTTGCGCCTAGGAGACTCAGTCAGTAGTTTGAAACCACTAAACTGAGACTCCATGGCTAGGAGCCGATCGTACTGCTCTTTGAAGCCCACGGTCAGCTTCCTAAAGCCCTTCCGGGTCTGCCTCATAAGTACTGCCATCTCCTTCTCAACCGGACGGCATGCCTCACAGCTGTAATGCAGGCCATTTCTTTTAGAGATAGCATCACCCACGAGATCGGAAAACCCAGCGCATTTTGCGTGCACTACGCTATCGCAGAGCCAGCAGGAGATACTCGGCTGGTCATGGGTGATTTGCTTCTTGCAGGTTTTTTAGCACAGACAACAGAGTATTCCATTATGAGGAAAAAAAATATAAAATATATGATATCAAAAAATATAATTTCAAAACAAATAGATATCAGTCCAGTGTGCCAGATAAACGATAAAAGAGAAATAAGAATGAGAGGAGAGCGGTTACAGCAGCTTCAGTTGAGAGAGAGAGAGAGAGAGAGAGAGAGCGCTACTACACAGAAAGTATCGAGAGCGAGAGAGGAAGAACAGTTATGTTAGTTTGGGTAATGGGGAGAGAGTGATAAAACAATAAATCAACTAGGTGAGAGCGGCAAATTTTGATTTTGTGTGTACTTACGAAAAGAAACATCAAAAACACATTGACTACCGACTTAGGAAAATAATTAAATTATGTTAAAAACACAATAAAAGGCCATGCACTCGCTCTTACGGAAAAACTCTAAGCAAGCAGGTAAATTAGGGAGTTTATTTAGTTAGTATATTCAAACGAGGGCGAACGTTGTGAGCGGCAAAGGCCGCGGCTCTACCTTATACCCGGTACTCAGTCAGTATACACATACATACATATATGAGCTTGCGATTTATGCAATTTTTTATATGTTCGCAAAAGGGACAAATTAAATTTTGGGCAAAAAATAATATTTAAAAAAAATGAAGTCAAATCATTTTTGGGATATTATACATGTTTTCAATTTTGTTTGCATATGCTTTTTACATCTGCTTATAAATTTCTACACGACATGTATAACTACATATTTGAGACATACAAGTGTTTGCGACAGAGAGAGAGGGAATGAGTCAGCGCTTGGCAGGCGTTGCGTAGCCATTGAAATTTAATTTGTTTCTTCTGGCCATAATATTAATTCGACCTGATCCGTATTCAGCAATCTGGTAGATATGGTAATTTTCCATGATTCTGCGTTTTTGGTTTTCTCGTATCTTAAAAATTGTGGATTCCACAGATTTTCGTTCTTTGTGGGGGCGGAAAGAGGCGTGGCAAAATTTTGAAATAAACTTGTGCTGAATTGATATCACAGGAGCTTGGATAGAAAGTTTAATTGCTCTAGCTCTTATAGTCTCTGAGATCTAGGCGCTCATTTAAACGAATAAGCAAAGTAGACAGGGTGGCGTGTGAGAGAGAACGAGAGGGAACGATGACTTTCGAAATGGTTTTCTTCATTGTAGCTATAATAATGATCCGATCTAATCCAGATTCAACACTCTGATAGAAATGATTATTCGCTATAATTCTGCGTCTTTAGTTTTCTCGTATCTTCAACATTGTATACGCCACAGACTTTCGTCTTTTGTGTGGGCGGAAGGGGGCGGGGCGAAATTTTGAAATATACTTTGAGTAGTGTGATTACAGAGGAGACTGGATTCAAAACTTGGTTGTTCTAGCTTTTATATTCTCTGAGAGGCGCAAATGAAGACGGACGGACGGACAGACGGACGGACGGACGGACGGACGGACAGACAGACAAGGCTATATCGACTCGGCTATTGATGCTGATCAAGAATATATATACTTTATGGGGTCGGAAACGCTTCCTTCTGGGCGTTACACACAACCGTTATCCCCACAAATCTAATATACCCTTATACTCTTCGAGTACCGGGTATAAAAACACCGGCTGTTTATATAGGATAAAAGGCAGATAAGCGGAGCACAAAACAAAAACCCGTCTGATCACTACAAAGAGAAGTGAAAGTTTACATTATTTAAGTAAAATAATGTGTTTGAACACAATATATTCATATACTAATTTTTTAATCTATTTTAGGAATTGCGTGGTCTTTAATTCCATTGAAAATCAATATTGGATCTGGAATATTTTCTTATCATAGTTGGAATCTTTTTGTTGCGCTTTGTGCCGTTCCCAGGTAAAAAAAATATATTTTTTCTATATCTACATTTCTATCGACATATACAAAATATCAAAATCAGTCGTAGACAATCTATCGAAAATCTTAGAAATAACTCAAGCGGAGGGATAATGCGAAAAAGTTCAAGCACAGCTTTGCTTTATTTAATCCAGCTGAAACGAGCATCAGCGGTCAGTTTTTAATGCTCTCCTCATCTCATTCAAGCTGCCCTCCAACCGCACGCCGAATGCCTGCCCGCTCTGGACCAGCTCCTGCTTCTTTAAGCGGTGCATCCATTGTCTCCTTCCCATTATGGCTACGGGTACAAGCTATTCCTTAAATACTATTCGGGGCTTCCGTCAGCCGCGCGGCTACTTCCAGGCGTAGCGGTGTCGGTGCTAAGGCTCAGGGATAAGACTCCCTCGGGGCTCCGGTATCGGACTTGTCTCTGACGCTGGGTTTCCTTTGTTTCACCTACACTCGCGGTTCGATCCCGTAATACCGTTTTAACTTCGACTCGGTGTTCGATCACTCACGTTCACTCGCATGTGCGCAGTTGAGGCCCGCTGTAAGTGCCCTCCTCCTCATATTTTCAAGTCCTAACGGGACCTGCGCTGCCGGTGATTTTCCATCGAGCTCTCTGATCGCTTCCGCTGTCGCCCAAAATGACTTTTTCCGATAGATTTGGATGTTTACAAATTTTTAAAGAATGTTTTTATTTTTATTCCAGGTTTAGCTTTTTTATAAAGAATTTTTGAAAAATTTGGTATTTTTTTTCAAAGGTAGCGCTTCTATTTTTCACATAACTTAAGTTTCCTACAACTGGTTGTATTGAACTTTACAGTTTTGAAAAGCTTAAAAAAATTAAAAACGAAAGGGAACGTTGTGAGCCGCGGCAAAGGCCGCGGCTCTACCTTATACCCGGTACTCAGTCAGTATATATATACATACATATATGAGCCTACGATTTATGAAATTTATTAGATGTTCTCAAAAGGGACGAAAATAATATTTAAATTAAAAAAATGAATTTTTTGGAATTTTTATTCATGTTTCCATTTTTGTTTACATATGCTTTGTATATCTGCGCCTACATTTCTACATGACATGTATAACTACATATTTGAGACGTACAAGTGTTTAGGACAGAGCGAGAGAGGGAGGGGGAATGAGTCACCGCTTGGCAGGCGTTGCGTAGCCACTGAAATTTAATTTGTTTCTTCTGGCCATAATATTGATCCGATCTGATCCAGATTCGGTTTTCTGGTAGATATGGTAATTTTTCATGATTCTGCGTTTTTGGTTTTCTCGTATCTTAAAAATTGTGGATTCCACAGATTTTCGTTCTTTGTGGGGGCGGAAAGGGGCGTGTCAAAATTTTGAAATACACTTGTGCAGGTTTGGTATCACAGGAGCTTGGATAGAAAGTTTGGTTGCTCTAGCTCTGATAGTCTCTGAGAACTAGGCGTCAAAAAATTCGAATGGGCAAAGCGGATGGGGTCGCGTGTGAGAGAGAGCGAGAGGGAACGATGACTTTCGAAATGGTTTTCTTCATTGTAGCTATAATAATAATCCGATCTGATCCAGATTCAACACTCTGATAGAAACAGAAATTTTCTATGAATCTGCGTTTTTAGTTTTCTCGTATCTTCAAAATTGTGCATGCCACAGACTTTCGTCCTTTGTGCGGGCGGAAAGGGGCGGGGCGAAATTTGGAAATATACTTTGAGTAGTGTGATAACACAGAAGACTGAATACAGAACTTGGTTGCTCTAGCTTTAATAGTCTCTGAGATATAGGCGCTAATGAAGACGGACGGACGGACAGACGGACAGACAGACATGGCTATATCGACTCGGCTATTGATGCTGATCAAGAATATATATACTTTATGGGGTCGGAAACGCATCCTTCTGTGCGTTACACACAACCGTTATCCCCACAAATCTAATATACCCTTTTACTCTTCGAGTACCGGGTATAAAATAAACAGCCTGAAACAAAAAAAAATGGAAAAAGTAATTTTAGGCTACAGCGGAAATGTCGTGTTGAGTAGTGTAATTTCTGGTAGCAAGTCGTGTTTGTTAGCGGCTGTACGTACTACGTAGATAGTCCTTAGTTCTAAAAAGTAAAAAACCGTTTAATAATAGAAAAGTATTTCATGGTATTTGTTGATATTTTCCTTGGCCCTAGACGGAATATAGAACATTTCTATATGTCATTTAGAAAATAGAAGATAGTGTTTGAGAGTGAGTATCCTGAGAAAAACACAACGCTAAGATCGACAGCAAAAAACAGAACCACGGGCACGGGATGATCGTTACCGTTCAGTTGGACATCCTTGGCAGACACGAGCACAGGAGAGACAGCAGGTGAAGAGCCAGCCGTCTTTTTCGATGTAGATTCCTGTACATCGATTTCCTTCCCGCTAAGGTCGATCAAGGCTGGCAAACTGATGGGAGGAGCGTGTGCAAGATAATTAGAATTATTAAAACTGGGCAGACTAGGTGAAACCTTTCTTCTCTTTGGAGACTCATTTATAATTTTAAGATTCTTCAAATGTGTTTCCATTGAGATAAACTTAACCTGTAATTTCCGGAATTCCGAGTGGACGGCAGCGAATTCGTTATGAGTCTGTCTCATAAAGGTTCTTATATCGGCTTTAACTGCCTTGCAATCCCAACTAGTCCAGTTGAGACCGCAGCGAGTCCTGAGCAGATCGCTTGTCGTGTAGGTACCGAACGGTGACCGTCACAGCGTTTAGCACAACAGGAGCTCATTGTATAATATTAAAAACAATATGTATGAAAAAAAGAAGAAAGAAAGGTAAAATATAAGTCGGTGTGGGGCAGAGAAAGTGACTTTAAGCTTGTGCTAACAATTGCGCGCGCAAGCACAAACAAAACAGTCACAATAACAGCAAGTGAACGGAGAGACACAGAGAGATGATAAAAACACAGAGAGGCAAGCACAAGCGAGTGTGTTGGAATGAAAACAGATAAGCTGAGGGTAGATAAAAACAGAGAGCGGTTCAGAGAGAGCAAGCGCACCGCAACAACAAAACGGCTGCACAATAGGAATTGAAAATTGCGTATGCACTTATATCGAACAGGTTGCACGATCGGTTAGGAACACCAGAAATAAGTAAAAAACACAATCACCTTCTTTTAACAGCAGATTGATAATTTTTTAACAATTATTTAAGTAAGAGCGAATTAGAGCACGACCGTCTGCAACGATATATCGACATCATAGTGTTATTATCGACATCAATTATCATCGATATTAATAGTGTTCCTTCAGGCGGAATTTTAGTCTGTTTAACGAAACGTATTTCGATTGTTTTGCTTGAATCTAGCGCACTACATATTCCCCCCCACTTAGATCACGCTTGGGGTGAAACACACCGAAGTGGGATCCACGCTTGTTATAATTCTAGTCTTTAAGCTTTTGGAAGTGCTGAGCCTGTATAGAATCGTTCACTCTGCTTCGAACTATGTCAAAGGAATCTTCCCGAGAGAATTGGACTCCGCAATCTTCTAGCAGGTTTAGGGTACGCATCAACTTATAGTTGCTGGGATCGGTCACCATATGCTGTCCGAAGGCAAGCCGATACGGAGTAGTGTTTATGGCCAAATGATGACTCGACAGAAGCGCACAGCAAATGCTGCTAAGTTTTTCATCTTAATTCCGTTGATCCGGGTCAACATAACTTTTTACTTTAGAACGTTGATATGCAATGACTGCATCATCAAGTGGCCCAAGTACACCAGCCGATGGCCGATGACGGCAAGAACACAGCCCACCTCTTGCCTAACCGACCGAGGGGCGCTGCCGCATAACGCGCTACTCGTTAACCTAACCGATCGCGGACATGCAGGAAAGATAGGTGTTAGATTAGTGTTCGAGGAAAAGTATAACTAATCTAATCTATTCTAAGAGTATCAGTAATTTAAGACTAGGAAGGGAGTTAGTAGTAGATATAATATGGTAGAGGGAATTATAATCCGAGCATAGGACCCTAAACGGTTAATGCAAGGAATAATTCGATCTACAAGGCGGCAGAAATAACGGTGTATAATTCCTAGTGCTTCTAAAAGGAATCGTGAAGTTTATGCGGCTCAACAGGTCAGGGCTATCTACGTCACCCTTGATTAAGATGTGCACAAAAATCACACCAAGCTTTTTTCTACGATTAGCTAAGGTTGGAAGGTTTATTAAAAGCAATCTATTAGGGTAAGACGACAGTCTCACACCTGCATCCCAGCTGAGGCCGCGTAGAGCGAACAGTATAAAGTTTTTCTGAACTGATTCTATACGGTCCTGGTGTACGTTGTACTGAGGGCACCATACACAAGAGCCGTATTCTAAAATCGGACGAACCAGAGAGGTGTGGAGAGTCTTTGTTATATAGGGGTCGTCAAATTCCTTTGACCATCTCTTTATAAACTCAAGCACGCCCATGGTTTTATTCACCATTATAGAAATGTGTTCTAAAAATTTTAACTCGGGATCTAATAGAACACCAAGATCATCAACCCGAGTAATTCTCTCAAGAGAACCACCACAAAAGGTGTAAGGAACCAGAAAGGCGCTGGAGCGATGAAAAGTCGTTACCTTGCATTTTGAAGCATTAGGGCCTAATAAATTTGCACAACACCAAGACTGAAATCTATCGAGATCGGACTGCAACCTGGATTGGAAAGAAATGTCCCTATACTGGACACAGAGCTTAACATCATCCGCATACACAAGTACTCGAAAGTATGTTAATACAGAAGGCAGATCATTTATAAAGAGTGTTAAGAGTAAGGGGCGTATATGGCTGCCCTGTGCTACGCCCGTAGTCACCATAACTGGTGAGGACAGGGAGTTTTTGAAAAGGACTCTTTGAGACCCAGAGCAAAGGTAGCTAGAGATGCATCTCAGGATTTGGGGCGGGAACCCAAGAAGTTCAAATTTTTGTGCTAGGAGGGAATGGTTTACAGAGTCGAACGTTTTACAAAAATCAGTGTAAACAACAACCGTCTGTAAATTACCTTAAAGGCGCTTAATTATATAGGACTGCTTCCATAATGGGGGGAAGCATGAAGAATTTATGGACAGGGTGAATAGTTCAATAGCACAGTACCTGAGTACACAGCCGGGAACTCCGTCCGGACCCGGTGAGAACACCGGCTTTACTGTTCGTAGATCATGAAGCAACGAGCTTTCATTTAACAAAGCACTAAAAAAGACCGTTCGACCTCGCTAAACCCTATAGATACGGCTGACCAGAGTTAAAGTCCTGCGGATAGGTCTTTTGAAAAAAACGGACAAAAAGATCGGCAATTGCCTGATTATTATCTGCTGACGTATGAAGGAAGGATAGCGAGGATGGGTGTGCGGACGTTCTACGCTTACTGCTTACGAAGCTGTAGAACTCTTTAGGGTCCTTAGAAAAACGTATCCTGCATCGAAATAGGTAGTTTTGATAGCATTGAGCGTTAAGAACTGAAAAATTTGACCGAGCTATTACATACTGAGAAAGAGAAGAAGGAGAGCCAACTTCTTGAAATTTTTTAAAAAGTCTTGATTTTAAGTTTTTTAAGACTGGATAGCTCCTTGGTAAACCAGGGGGTTTTCTTGATCTAATAGGACAGGAGCGTGGGGCACAAGAGTCAAAAAGTGAGTCCAGTGCATCATAGAAAATGTTTGTGCCTAACGTAACATCACTGCACAAATATAAAGCTGACCAATCAAAACTCCTAATGAGGTTATTAAGCTTCGTAAACTCGGCTTTACGGAAGCAGCGGATACATTGATGTAGTCTACCCGACCGATCCAATACAGTTCGTCCTAGGTCGAGCAACACTTCGAAGGTAGGATGGTAGGCATCTTCAGGTATAGTGAGCGGGAGAACTCGAGTTAGCAACCCTAAGATCGCATCCGTTACAAAGCACAGATCAAGAAATCGAATTTCAAGGAATTTTTAACATGGCTTACTTGAGACAGAGAAAGGTCAATCAAGCCGTCAACAAAGTCATGTCGTGACATGGGCACTAGGCTATTAGACTCATTTGCCGAAGACCAAACAATTCCTGGTAAGTTGAAGTCACCAAGAACTATCATGTGATCTTTGTCTGATAGCGAGGAAGAGATAGCGCTTAAGGCGTACCAATGCTGCTTGTAAATTGCGATATCCGAATAAAGTGGAATATACGAACAAGTTATGAAAACTGAGAAAGCGGGAAGAATCAATTTTACACATAAGAATTCCAGTTCCTGCTGAATCTGGACTGTGAAAAGTTCCGACGTGAAGTTTGAGTCCACAGCAATTAGAACCCCTTCTGCACGTCGAGACGAACGATCCTTTCTATAAGTTGTGTACCGACCTGCCAAAACTTCGGAACTAAGAATGTCCGGCTTTAACCAGGTCTCGGTAAACACAATAACGTGGGATGCAATTGCGACACTGTCATGGAAAAGAATGGTGAGCTTACTACGTAAGCCTCGAACATTCTGATGGGTCACTAAGAGAGAATTTACTAGTTTTTTGGACGGGTAGATGTAGAGCGAGAAGATGAAGATGTCGCATTGGTCTGATTTGTTGCCAGAGTTATTAGGGGCCTAGTCTTCTTCTTTGCCTTTAACTCCTTCACCACTAAATGTTCCGGCCAAAATGGTGCTAAAATAAGTTTGGGAGACACTTATTTTGAATGAAGCTATCTCCCTGGCATAACAGAAGTTAAACTTTTCCCCCTTAAAATCAACGGCTTTTATTTTGCTTTGGATAAAAGCCGTCACAACCTTAGTTGTGGATTCAGGGGCTAGCCGTGGGACAAAACTTGTCTCTTTGGTGACATCCCCACCAATCTTGGCACCACAGGCCTATCAGCTGTGATGGTAATACCCGGTGGTCCGGGACGTTTGTATATTCACTAGTGGGGTCGGAATTGAGGGGACAGCTAATGAATTTGCGGACATTACGGACACGGACGCTACAGACGATTTTGGCTGCATGCTCTCCGAGGAGATAAATTCGGCTACCGTAGTTTCATCACCAGCAGTGGAGTGGCGAACGAAATAAACTGCTGCACTTTTGGAGTGGGCGGAGTCAGCTTATCAGCATCGGTTGGCTGAGGGGCAGTTGGCACATGCAGATCTCGCGGAGTGACCTTTTTGCGCCTGGAAGACTCAGTCAGTAGTTTGAAACCACTAAACTGAGACTCCATGGCTAGGAGCTGATCGTATTGCTCTTTGAAGCACACGGTCAGCTCCCTAAAGCCCTTCCGGGTCTGCCTCATAAATACTGCCATACTGTCGCTTATACTGACTTTAGTAAAGCCTTCGGACTCCGTCAACCATAATCTACTTATTCATAAACTGTCTCTTCTAGGGTTTCCGACTAAGCTTCTATATTGGACTAATTCCTACCTTTGTAACCGCTCTCAACGTGTCTGCTTTAACTCCTCTCTCTCTAAACCTGTTATTGTCTCATCTGGGGTTCCTCAAGGTAGCCATCTGGATCCCTTGCTATTTAACCTATTTATTAACGATCTTCCACAAATGTTATCTCATTCCCGTGTCCTAATGTATGCTGATGACGTTAAGCTATGTTTTTCCTACAGTGACCCCTTTTCCCCACTATCTTTGCAATCAGATCTTGATGCCCTTAATAACTGGTGCCTAATCAACACTCTACCTCTTAACATCTCTAAATGCTACATAATGACTTTTCACCGCAATAAGCCATACCTTTTCGACTACTCTATCAATAACTTTATCCTTCAACGCCTTTTCAAAGTTAACGACTCGGGCATTACCTTTGTACCTAACCTATGTTTCAACTCTCATATCTCTACTATCTCTAACAAAGCCAAAGGAGTCCTTGGATTTGTCAAAAGATGGTCTAAGGAATTTACAGACCCGTACACTACTAAACTTCTGTATGTTTCTCTGGTCCGGCCTATCTTGGAATATGGTTCTTGTGTCTGGTCTCCTCATTACCAAACATTTCAGGATATGCTCGAATCAGTACAAAAACAGTTCCTCATCTTTGCCCTCCGGGGACTCAATTGGGACCCTTCGATCCATCTCCCTTCTTATGAAAGTAGCTTGCGCCTAATTAACCTCCACTCTCTTAAATCCCGTAGAACCTGCCAAGGAGTTTTCTTCCTCCATAAGCTTCTCTCTGGTTAGGTCGAATCGACTGCCCTTATCAACCTTATTAGTATTGCTGTTCCTTTCCGCCCTACTAGGCATTACTCTCCTCTTCATCTCCAACTCTGTCTTTCTAACTACTCGGATTATGAATCTTTCCGTAGCCTTTGCCGTAACTATAACCAATTTTTTCATCTGTTCTCCTTTGATACTAGTTCTAATATGGTCAAAATTATCTTAATCAATAACTTAATTTAATTTAACTAGCTTTAATTTGGAAATGTTCGGCTACCGGCTCTTCTCTTACCTAAATTTGGCTATTGGTGGGATCTTATCGGCTACTGAGCCGATAATCAGCCCCACCGGGTCTGAGTATTGGCTTTGGCCCTTTAGTTTAATTATTTGATATGTAATTTTACCCTTACAGTTTAACTGTACATTGTTAAACTTTAAACAAAATAAACAATAAACAATAAACAATATCCTTCTCAACCAGATGGCATGCCTCACAGCTATACTGCAAGCCATTCTTTTTGGGGATGGCATCACCCACGAGACCGGAAAACCTACAGCACTTTGCGTGAACTACGCTATTGGAGAGCCAGCAGGAGATACTCGGCTGTTCATGGGTGACCTGCTTCTTGCACGTTTTTTGCTACAGACCACTGAGAATTCTATACTAAACAATAATATTTTTTTTTTTTTCCTTAAAAAAAGTGATATTACCCAGTGTCCCAAATAAACGCCAAAAGAGGAATCAGTAAGAATGAAAGCAGTTACAGCAGCTACAATTGAGAGAGAGAGCGCTACTGCACAGAAGAGAGCGAGAGAGGAAGAACAGTTATTGAAGTGTGGGTAATAGGGAGAGAGTGATCAAGCAACAAAACTACTAGGTGAGAGCGGCTAAATATGATGTTGTGTGTACTTTCGAAAAGTACAAACAAAAAAAAAATTTGAAATTTGTTTTTCACAGTAAAGAGGCATGCACTTGCGTTCAAGAATAAATAATATGGTAGGTGGTTAATTTACGAATTTATTAGGGGTTATTTTCAAAAAAACACCGGCTGTTTAGGCAAAATAGGTTGAAAGTAAGCGGAGCGCAAAACAAAAACACGAATGACTACAATTTAGATCGAACGATTTATGGCACTTTTTGCTAGTAAACTTTTTCCGGAACTGAAGACTATGCTAAATCGGCTTAACACAGGAATGTTTCGTTTGAACCGAGTATCCAACACCGCGGAAACTAAATATTCCTTCTTAGTTGGACACAGTAGCTGAAAACTGTTTCTCAGCTCCAAAAAAACGAACACACTGCATCGGTGCATGTGCGCACATTGCTGACTGAGCTGACCTGAAATCTGAAAAAGCTCTCTGAAATCAGCTCAGCTTTGTTTGATGGATTAAGCATGTTCGTTTTTTCAGCAAGCTGATTGTTGGTATTTACCATCAATATTATCTTTCTATGCGATATAGTGGTCCGATTTTCACACAATTTTCGTGAGTTATGTACAAGCATTTAATTACACAAATGGGAACTTTTGGGCTGACTATTTTTAAAAAACAGAAAATTTTTTCATAGAACAAAAACTTTACACAGATATAGATGTCCAATCCGCCGAATTTTAATAAGTGATTAGCAAAGTCATAAAATATTTCATTTTGTGGAATTAGTTATTAAACTGAAATAATTTTTTAGTAGAAACAGACGTCCAATAGCTATGAGCTTTTTTCATGTAAGGTAAAAGAGAGAGATGAAGGCAAAAACTGTGCACCAAGAAAAGATATGAGAGATGCGTAAAATTAAATCAATTAAATCTCTTATTCTTTGTTAACGGCGATGCGTATGGCCACTTCAATAGAAGTCGACGCGGCAAAATAAAACCACTTGTATTTTCAAGTGAAATCAGCGCATAAGTGTTTTTTGTCGGTCTGTCCCATCTAACCATCTTCCAACTATGTATGTGCTTGTAGGGGGCGGATCCGGGAGATATCACAACACTTTGATTTTTATCCGTAGCTTAGGCACTTATGTTTATTAACGTTTTTATAAGGTAGTGTTTACAATGTATATATATTGCGAAGACATGTGTATGTAGTGCGAACAAATGTAACCCATCGTAACGGGGGTGGAAGCGTAACTGATTATGCATGCTCAAGCCAGTAGCCGCCCGAGCGCTCTGTGGATCTCAAGAGCGCCCACGCAAGAGCGTGCGAGAGCTTGTCGGGAACGGAGCGCACGGAGCGCACTCCACAGTGTGTGGCAGCTGTCTGCGGCTGCCCTGAAAATAAGTTCTTGGAAGTTTTTGGAACCCGTACTTAGGATCACCAGCGCCGTTGGGAGAAGGGTTGAGGGTCCGGTATTATAGAAGAGAGTGTTCGGATGGCGCCGGTGTCCCTACGGTGGGGTGGCTCACGGGGAGACGAGGGCGGCGCTCAGCTCGGGATGCTGAAACCAAAGGCAAAGGCCCGCCACTGCGACAATCATCGCCGGAATGCTGATGAGCAAGGCAGTTTCCGGCTCGGAGCCTCTTTACAGGGCTCAACCGGAGGAAGTGGTGGCAGGTCCGTAGCGGATGCACTCCTGGGTAGACTCGGCACCGCTAGGAGTTCAGACCGCAAGCGCGTCGGCTCTTAACGATACGGTCGGCGCGGGAACGTGGGGCCATGGCTGGATGCGGAAATCTAGGATGAGATGAAGGTGTCGACGAAGCATTAGTACGAAAGTTGTAACGGGTTAAAGGCCCACCTTGGGCATTGGAGATTGTCATGTAGTTGCATTGATCTAAGTTCAAGTTCGGGCTTGAACTTGGCATGGAGTTCTGATCGCCCAGACAGTGATTATCTTCCCATCGGTCAACCGTAGGAGACCGTCCTAGCGGTGAAGGCCGGAAGGGGATTGCTTTTGTAGACTAAAGAACCCGCGTCTCCTACCCTTCGGATAGGTTCTCTTGATACCTGACTCGAAAAGGATTCATCTTGTGGGGCTCTCTGAATGGCCGTATTAGACACTGGCCCAGAGAGCACCCAACCGAAAACTGTTTCTTGCCCGAGGAGAGAGCCACATATGTTCGTCTGTAAGCCACTTAACAGTACGGATGATAGAATGTATGCTCCAATCAGGACATCGATTGGTGAGCTCTCAAAAAATTTAGGATCCGCCAACGGAAGGCTAGACAAGTCTCTCAGCAAAATTTGAGAGATCGGATGCGAGGGAATATTCGCTGCCACCTCCGGAATAGCGTAAGCTGTAACGTTTAATTGTAAGCCCGACTTATTCGGAGAGCGGATGGAAAAATTGCAGAGCTTCTTCGACTGAGCGGATACAATATGATTGATGCCGGAGACCTGTTCCTGGATAAGTTGGAAAGGCAGTTTGATCATGCTGACTAGAAGTCGATCAAAACGCGTGCGCGAAAATTGGTCCCCAGATGGAAAATATTAATTATGGCCGTGCTCAGAAGAACCGCACTTGTACCAGATGCGAAATAGGACTGATCGTTGGACAATGATTCGGAAGAACTCGGATGTTGTACGTATGTGGAAGGGGAATCGCTGGAACTTGGCTTGCCATGGTGCAGCAGAGTTCCCCACAAGTGACGCAGTTGTGGGCACTTGGGCATTCTCGGATCTGATGTCCTCGTGCGAAGCAGTTCAGACATAGCTGTTTCTGTTTAATGTAGCTGGAACGAGCATCAACGGTCATGTGGAGGAAGCGAGGACACTGGACACGGATTGGATAATTCTTTTTGGAGCAGAGATCACATGTCCTCCTCTGCGGATTCAATGTTGTCTCGAACGGGTGAGCCCTCCTAGGAACAGGACTCCCTTGGGACCGGAACGGGTTATTTTTAGAAGCTGGCGGATGCGGATCGCCTTTCGAACTAAGTGGATTGGGTGGCCCTCGATCACATCTAGCGTCAGATACCTCTAACTGAGGAAGGAGTCCATCTCCTTCCATGACGGCATTTCCTTCTTGTCGGTTATGGACTCTTCGCACAGCGCGCGGGTTAATTTCGGCAATTTCGAAAAGCGCAAATGGTCACGAGCAAGCTATCCCAATTCTCAGTGTAGACCTTGGAGTGGGCGAGTGTGGTTAGAACCCCCTGGATCGTACTTTGAAGCTCTTTCAGAGCACGACTCGAATCGGACCCGATGTGAGACAAAGAGAGGAGAAGGTGAATCTGGTTGGTCTCCAGGAGCCGTCAGTTTTCACATCAGCCATCCCATACCGCCACGAAGCCGTAGTTGGTCAGCGAGGACTTCTCAACGATGGCCTTTGGATCGCCACTGGTCTTAGTGGCGAGGTAGTACAGCTTCACCCCAGAGGAGACAGCCTGGAATTTTGGATGTAGATCGCGGTAAAACGATCCCAGCGAAAACTTCTATATCGCATTGGACCTCCCTTTTCGACTCTGGACCTTCGTCAACCATCGCTATTGAACATGCCTCGTATTTAGCGTCCACCTTTGCCCACATGCTCCATAATTGGTCACGGCGGACCTGTGACATAACGGGAATGGTGTGGGGACATCAGGAGCGATAAAGGCGGCTTCTCAAGTGGTCAGCCGGTCGATGGCTGCCACAAACTTCGGCCGTGCGGAGACGAAGGCAGATTGGGCAATAGTAAGAGTTCGTCGAGAGCTGATGGGGCTGTTTGGTGGAAGATCTGGCACCTTTAGCGTGACTGGCAAAGGGAACACGACCGATTTGATAATTGCAGTGGAACTTGTACTATGTTTGGGCGTACCTGTTGACTTAATTGGTCTCACTGAGGAAGGTGTTTCTGGGGTGGAAGCACTGCGTGGTGTCGACATTATTACCTGGAGCGGTTAGGTTAGGTTAACCCGGACGACCCTCCTGGGGTCTCCCATAGGCCAGTATGGCCCTTAGTTATCCGGTTGTTTATGGACCTTTACGCGGCTTCTAGTGAGTTTTTTGTATCACCTAAGATTGAGGTGTTTTTGGCGAAGGCCAGCAGTTCCTTTGGCGACTTCTTGGAGGCATCTTCTAGCGATGTCAGGTTTGGTGCGCCCAAGTACCTTCTCCTGGGCCGTGAGAGAGCCGGTCAGCTGCAGATTAGATGTTCTAGGGTTTCTAGGTAGCGGCACTTCCTGCCGCTGTTCTTGTCGGTGATGTTTAGTCTGGCTGCGTGTGATGCGGCCAGGCAGCGACCTGTCAATATTCCCACCAGCTACCAGACCACTGCAGCATATTCCAGGCGGAAGTCTTTGCCATCAGGAAAGCAGCGGAGGTTGCACAACACGCAGGGCGATCACATAACGTGGTCAATCTGTTTGTAGACAGCCAAGCGGCGATAAAATCCATGCAGTCGTCCATGCCCATGGTGGGCATTAGCGTCCGTGCCAATTAGTAGTTGGTAGTCCTTGGAGCCAGTTTCCTCTACCAGACTCCTTAGCTCTTCGGGTGGTGCAGGTCTGTCGTGTGTCATGTAGCAGGAGGCTATCAAGAGGCGCTTCTAATCGCTTTCTAGCATCACTACTGTTAGGTCATCTGTGCTGTAATTAGACATAAGGTGAGCGTGGATTCCCTTTCGTACAAGTACGATGGTTCTGTTCGTGCTTACCGGTGTTGTGTAGAAAGAGTTGTAGTTAGAGGACTTTAGTCCGGCCACAGAGTTGCCTGATGCAATCCATGGCTTTTGGACTAAAACTATGTCGACGGGCCCTTGCTCCATGGCTATGAGGAGCTACGCCGACGCCACTTTGCTTTTAAGCAAGTTGAGCTGCAGCACACTCAGTGTCATGGGTGGCTGGCTCAACTCCGCTCGACGGGTTGACCACTATCGTCACATCACCGTCCTCTTCCTCCTCTGAGTCGTCCAGCGCAAGCCCCTGGGCGGCCTCCACGATAGTGTCCAGACCTAGGTCGTTTTCTACCTCGCCTACCTCTTTGTCCCCGGGGTGGCGTTTTTTCAGGCGCAGGTAGACGCTGCCCATGCCCCACGCCATTTTCCCAAATCTGGGGTACAAGAGGTCCTCCGCCTCCTTGTTGATTTGGAGAATCGCACACTGGCCCCCCTCATTGGGTAACGGGATCTCGGTGTGCAGCACCTTCCAATTCTCCGTTGCAATCTCCGGGTTCTGAGGCTGCAGGAGCCTCAGCGCCCTGTCTCCTTGGATTGCGATGGGGAAGAGTACCTTCACCTTCGGTATAGACGGGACTAGCTCCCTAACTAGCACCTCCAGCTTGGCACCATCCCACATCGCGTCCAGTTGGCCGACAGTTTGCGTCAGCCACCTACGCGTTGGGTCGTCATTGCACTTGAGGATCTTTACCCCATTCAGCCACCCAGCACCATCAAAGGTGGGCATGGGAGCTGTCGGATCCTCCTACATCCGTGCAAATAGTGCGTCTACGAGCCGAGCGTTCACCAACTTCCACTGCGCTGCCATCATTTTTCCATTTTCGTCGCTGCAGTCGATTAGCGCCACTATGAGATGTCGCTTGGCCGCATCACTCGCCGTCCTTGGCTTCACGTGTTGTTTGGGGGGGTGTGCCACTTTCAGTGGGGGGGCTGCGTCCTTCGGCCCGCGTTGCAGCTTGCTCGCCATAGTGTCGTTGTTGGCACTCTCGACTGAGCGTTGACTCTTGTTGGCCAGCATCTCCTCCACCTTGTTGGCATATTTCCCGATTGATGCCCGCATTTGGGGCATATGCGAGAAATGTCGCCTGCCTTCCTCCACCCGCTGTTCGGCCCAGGTTAGCCTGGCTTTTTCGTCCAGGGAGATGTCGGCTTTGTTCTAGAGCCAGCTCAGGATCTTGAGGGCTGCCTTGTACTGCGACAGGGCTTTCATCCCCTCCCTGGAACTCCTTGGCTGTTCCCTACGAGGGGAGCTGGTGCCTGGTTCCGGCGAACGGTGAAGGCTCTCTTCCTCCGTATTGCTGATTGAGATCACGCATTCCAGATCCATGTCTGCTTCAACAGTGGCATCCATGCGGCTCAGCTTGGAGTGAGGGGTTTTTTGGCAGTCGTGCTACAGCTGACGTGACCTGCTCCCGCCACGTCAGAGGTGTGACCGCTGGCGACACGCAGAGAGGATTGCTCCTCCCCGTGCCCGCCGGTGGTAGCAGTCACGCATTCCACCGACGTTTGGGCTGACATCCCAATGCGACAATGCATTACCCTCGTCCGGGATAATGCAGTGTCTATTGCCCAGCCGGCATCCTCGTGGAGGGTTCAGCTAGGGGATTTTTGCCATTTTTGATGGCACTCGGCTTGGAATTATTTATTATTGGATTTATTTTCAGCTCGGAGGCACTTCGGTATATTATGACGATCGGGCACTTATGTTCGGAGTCGGTGGCAAATGACACCCAAAAACAATATACCCGCCGAATGTAGGGTAGCGCGTCACTTCAAAAAAATAAGTGTATATTCGGATAGATATGTTATATATATTGGGATGCGTATGTGGATTGGTAAAATATGTGTATGTTCGGATATATATGAGCAAGAATATGCAGTTTCATGTATATATATTTCGGATATATATGTAAGATTTATTATGCAGTTTAGTTTATTAATTATTATTAAAGCGAATATAAGTTCAACATATGTGTTTAAAATCAAAATCTTTCTGTCCACTTTTGTTCTGCTTTTCCGCTGCTGCTTCCAAAATCTGACTGTACCCCATCGATGATCGCTTATCGGCTATGTGCTTTAAATATCGATAAGGTTTTCTATATATCGGTTAGGTCTTATCGATACTATCTTAAATGTAAACTTTAATTAACAGGATAGTGTTAGCTAATTGGTACCCTGCTCTTTACATTCGGCCCTCCTGCTTATCTTCATCTGTCCCAGATGATAATATCTCATCGTTCTCAGCGACAAAACGCCATAACTTCATGTTGTCACTGCTCGTTGCGTTATTGTTTGGCCCCTCGACTTGAGCCACCTTTCTGACTTCATAGCGACCGCTACGCTTCACTTTGGTAATTACATATGGGCCTAGATACTCGCTGGCCAGCTTGCGTCCTGCGATGAACTGCATCCTCTTGATAGCCACCATATCTCCTACTATGTAGCCGTGCTCAGCTCGTCGTTTTTTATCGCTATTGCGCTTATAGACCTCTTGTGCCCTCTCGATGTTGTGTTTCGCTTAGTCACGTAAATCTTGGCGCTCCTTGTTAAACTGCGTAACCAACTCCTCGTTGAGTACCTCCAACAGGGGACTCCCAGCTTCTCTGTTCATCGTGGTCCCAAACATGAACTCGAATGGCGACGACTTCAACGTTGAATGCACATGCTAATTAATCGCCATCTGGACCTGCGGAACATACTTGTACCACTTCGTTGACTCCTGAATTGATAGCTTTGCGATGATGCCCAAAACTGAACGGTTGACCCGCTCGACCTGGCCGTTGCCTCTCGCCACACCTGTCGTTGTCCACACATGTTCGACTTTGTTCTCGTTGAGAAAATCGCTGAAAGCGTTTGATGTAAACGCTGCGCCTTTATCGCTGACTATGCGCTTGGGAAATCCAAACACAAATCACCAATCGCCCAGCCTCTTTATAACTTCTTCGTGTCCCGTTGACTTGGTTGGGAACAGCCACACAAACTTGGAGATCGCATCCACCACAGCAAAAATGTATTTGTATTGCTTGGCTGTCGCGTCCATTGGTCCCAAATGATCGACGTGCAGCTTGTGTAGTGGCGTGTCACCCTTGTCGATGCAATGGAGATAGCCTTCTTGTTTGCCTACATTCTTCCTGAAAATGATACAGCTGATACAATTAGTGATAAATTTTGTTACTTTCCTTTCAAGGTGTGGAATCCAATATTGTTGCTGAATTGAGTGCATCGTCTTCACTTTTGAAAAATGACCAACTTCATGCGATGCTTGAATGATTTCCCTTTCCATCAGCTTTGGAACAACCAATACGTCATTGCCATTCACAGCTTTGAACAGAAGACCTCCTTTTAATTTGTAGTCTTGGTATGGGTGCTGCTTCACGATCTCAACTATCGCTTTGATGAACTCGTCGTCCTGCTGTGCCTTTTTTATCCGAGCTGTTAGCTCCGTCGTTACGAACATGCATGTCTGCGGGAAACGACTGAGACAGTCCGCGTGTCTCATTCTTTCCCCTGGGCGGTGTACTGCTTTGAATGTGAAGTCCTCCATGTACAAAATCCACTGGGAAACTTCTCTCGGTATGTCTGTTTTCGTTGTTGTCTGTTTAAACGCCGCATAGTCAGTAGCAAGATAAAATTTGATCCCCAACAGGTAGTGCCGAAACTTTTTGAGTGCGAGGTATGCTGCTTTGACCTCCAAATAGTAACTGTGACGTTTGGACTCAGCTTCTGTAGTTTTCTTACTCCAATAGTAAATCGGGTGGAAACTGCTTTCAAACTGCTGCAGCAAAACAGCTCCGAAACCGTCTTTGGATGCATCCGTGTGAAGTTCCGTTGGCGCTTCTCGTGAGTATAAATGCAATACTGGTGTGATTACCAGCAACTTCTTCAAGGTTTGTAGCGACTGTTGCTCTGCATCTCCAATGTTGAAAACTGTTTCCTTCCTGAGTAGATTCGTCAACTTGTGCGTATCCAGGAATAAACTTTCTGAAAAATCCGGTGAGTCCCAGAAATGCTTGGACTACTTTTATGTCTTTTGGTGTAGCAAACCGACTGACTGCTGCTGTTTTCTCTTTGCCGGGCCAGATTTGCCCGTCCTCGACGATATGGCCTAGAAAGTTTATGCGTGGTTGCATGAAACTACATTTCTTCCACTTGATCTTTAGGCCAAACTGCGCAGCTGTCTCCAGAACCAACTTAGTCCTCCTCATGCATACCTCGGGCGACGAGGCGTAAACAATTATGTCGTCCATATATAGCTGCATAACATCAGAGTTGATTCATTTTTGAAAAATATAGTTTACGAACCGAATGAACGCAGCTGGCGAGTTTTTAAATCCGAAAGGTGCTTTATTAAACTCGAATAATCCTTCCTTTGTGACGAAGGCCGTATTTGCTCTGCTCCTCCATAGGCACGTGGAAAAATCCGTTTTCAAGGTCCATTGTGGTAAACCATTTCGCCGACTGCAGCTTTTCCAAGACTTCCTCTATAATCGGGACTGGAAAACAGTCCACCAATACCATGCTGTTTAACTTTCTGTAGTCTACGCAAACTCGAAGTGTACCATCTTTTTTCTTCACGACGACAACTCTGCTGGCTACGTTTGATGATGACTTGCTCACAATTCCTTCTTCGATCCATTCTTCGACTTGTTTCTTTACAGCACTAGCTTCGTCTGTTGATAAACGACTTGGTAAGTGATGAAACGGCTTGATTACTCCGTCGGGAACTATCTTCAGTTGGATTGGGCACTGCTTTGGAACTTCTGTGGGTATTTCGTAACTGCTTTTTATCATCTGTTCAACTTCTTTGCGATATTGAGGTGGAACTACAAGGGATGACTCTTCAGTGAGATTATATACAAGAGCACACTCATCTGTTGGCACCGGATCAGCGTCAAGCTTCAAAAACGTGTATCCTTGCATATCAGCGACAAAACGAAACTTTTTAATGAAATCATGCCCTAATAGTGCGTCGAAATCAATTTGGTTACTGGAGACGACTAAAAACTTCTGATTGGTCAGCAAATTATCAACGGTAACCTCTGCATGAAAGTGTCCTACAGGCTTCGTTGATGTACATATGTCCCAGACCGCGCAACATAGTTGTGCTTTTGAAAAGCTCGACATTTTTCATAGACCTCAGCACACTTTCTTTGATAATGGTTACATCGGATCCTGTATCCACAAGACAGTCAACTATAATGCCGTTTATCTGAACTTTTTTCAAGCGACTGCGATCAGAAATAATGCGTATGTTATCAACTTTATCGGCTTCATAAGGACAGTTACGCAAATTATGACCATTCTGGTTGCACTTAAAACACTTCGTTTCGGCTTTACAGTCTTTGCGTTTATGTTCTCCTGATCCACAGTTATAGCAATATTCCTTTTTAGCGCCCTGCCAACTTTGCTGTTTGAAACTCGTTTTATGCTGATCTTTGTTGCCCTTTTTCTCCCATATGTTCAAACGGTCGTAGATATCGAACTCTTCTTTCAATGCCCTGAAGGTTTTGCAGCGATACATGGCGTACTTATACTCATTTTTAATGTCCAAACCGTTCACAATATGGCTTATGACAGCCACGTCTTCAATCTCTCCAACTGCTGCTATCTTTCTCATCTGCAGCAGGTACTCGTGAAGCGACTCGTTACTCTTCCTCTTTCTATCTTGCAGCTGCCGATGAATGTCCGCACTGTTATAGCTACATGCGAATTCCTCAAATAATACGTTCTTGAGTTCCTCATATGTGCACACGCATTCAGCTTCAAGGAAAAGCTTAGCTGCACCGCTCATCTTTCCTCTGGCATGTACATACTTTTGCTTTTCGGTAAGCTCATCTGCGTCGTCATTTTTTTCAAAAATCTCGAACCACTTTTCTATTGGAACTGATCGGCCATCGCACTCGTTCACAATTTTTCCAAAAATATCAGGGGCGATTTTCATTTGGACTTCTCGTTGCTCATCGTTAAGCACTTTCAAACTTAGCAGCTTTATCATCTGATCAATTTTATCATCAGCATTGTTTTTCGCAATCACAAAATCTTCCATCTCGTTTGCGCTCGGGCTCGACGTTCCTGGTACATAATTTTCCATCTCTTTCCTTCTCCAATTCAGCGGCGGTGGTGTTTGCATCATTTCTGCTATTCTTTTCGACTTTCGCATGTGTACCCGACAACGGCGCTTCTTTCTGTTTCTCTTCTGCTTACATGTACATATGTGTGTACCCAACACAACGTGTCTGTGCGTGTCTCTCTGCGAATGTATGTACCGCGCACGGACAAGGCGTCGCCTATGTCGCCTATGGCGCGACTTCGAATTTCACAAATTTGCAACTGAGTTAGGCGACAGATTATTATATTGATCTCTGTATCTACTGTTCCGCTCATAGAATTTGGATCGTTCAACTTAATGTTTATAGCCACTGGAGACAACTTTACAACTTTATGTGACTACTAACAACAACTTTAGAATATTTTCAGCGATCCTCTTCTTGCATGAGCCAATTTTGTTTTTATTTTTTCCACACACACTCTGAGCTCATTATTCGACACGGACGAGCCCCCAAATGTAAGATTTATTATGCAGTTTAGTTTAGTAATTATTATTAAATCGAATATAAGTTCAAAATATGTGTTTAAAATCAAAATCTTTCTGTCCACTTTTGTTCTGCTTTTCCACTGATGCTTCCAAAATCCGACTGTACCCCATCGATGATCGCTTATCGGCTATGTGCTTTAAATATCGTTAAGGTTTTCTATATATCGGTTAGGTTTTATCGATACTATCTTAAATATAAACTTTAATTAACAGTATAGTGTTAGCTAATTAATACCCTGCTCTTTACATATATATATATATACATATAAGTTAACACTCCCCACCAGCTGCAGGGTATCGGCAGAACTCCGAAACGGAAGAATGCTGATGCCGCACTCGAGGGGTGGGGGCAGCGACTACATTGTCTCACGAGCTTCTGCCTAGGAGCAGTTGGCCAGCGGATCATATTTCGCTGCTGCATAGACATCAGCTGTGGAGCTGATGGTCTGCACGAGGCGCTGACGGTGAAGAACGTCGGCCCGCTGCCCAAGCAGCGCTGCCGCAAGGGTGGGTAGATTTAAGTAAAATTGTATTTTTGTATCTTTAGATTTATTCAGATTCATTCTCACTTTCAACCGTGCCAGTCGAGCCGGATAATAAACAATCAAACTTACACCCGCGAGTTTCATTGCCGTTGGACTAGCCACGGTACCAATAGTCATAAACATCAACTTAATTTATATACTTTATGGGGTCGGTCCTTCTGGGCGTTACACACATCCGTTATCACCACAAATCTAATATACCGCTATACTCTTCGAGTACCGGGTATAATAAATAAGCGATTAGTAGAATCTATTGACTACGACATAATGTAGTTCATAATTGTTATCCAGAAGTGGGAATTGTTATAAAATGTAGAGCATAAATATAGAATAGAAAATAGTTCTTTGCATTTCCGTTCCGCAATAAGTAATTTATCTAATATTGCGGTGCTAAATTCCATACAAAATCGTATTTTCACCGTTTTCCGTGCGAGGTAGAAGCCAAACTTAGAATATAGAAGCCAAGCGTATCATTTGCGAGAATAGGGTGTTCGGTTTAGTGCCGGCCCACGGCAGCATAAAAAGCACATCTCTCTTAATCATTGTTGCTTACTGTTGCCCTGCACTCTCTATCACAGCATCGCCCTTTCTGCGTCGTTCGTCGTCCAACAAGAGATACGCGGGAGGCACATCTTTGGCGCAGCACCTTCTTAAGAATTGATAGTCTTCGTGAGCAAACGTCGTGTCGTTAATTTCGTTTCGTTGGCACTGTGACCTGTGTTTATTGTTGCATCTCTCGAATTACTAAGTACAAGAAAACAAATCGAAAATACACGAATATACATACATACATATGTACATTGAAATCGAACCAATTTGTAATTTTATTCAATTTCTCAAAAATACGCTGCTGAAGAAGCTCAGTAGCTCAACATTTTGGTGACCCCGACGTGATAAATAATTACATCCACATAAACAAACATAAACATATAAACATAAAAAACAATAATCCAATTATAACGTTCCCTAATTTGCATAAGACCACGGTTGTTCGGTTTGGCGGTTGTGCACAAACAGTAACGGTTCTCGCGTCACCCGCTATACCTTCTGCTTGCTGTTGTTTCTTTCGTTTTCGGTGCACCCAGTGTGTAGAACATTGTTGTTTTTTGGCAAATTGCGAACACTCGCTGCTGGTCTGTGCCTGGTCTGTGTGCTCGAACGCTGCGATCGATTTTGAAGTTCCTTTCAAACTGTTCGAGGTTATTCACCGGCTATTGACCTCTGCGTTTGCCGTATCAAATACACGCAATGGCTTCTGACGGCACACCTTCCCCTAACGCTCTCAATTCCCCTGTGTCCCTCAATGCGGACCTTTCGTACTACAAGCGTAAGATTCAAGCCATGCTAAGTGCAGCACGGAGAATTGAAAATGCCGTCGGCAAAGAGAAGATTATTGAGCTCATGGGGGAGGAATTGAACGTCCGCTTAAAGTCTGTATTGGATCTTGTCGCGTCTTTCAATGAGCATAATGATGTTCTGGAAAGAACTGGAAAGAATTGATCTTGATGATTGAATTGAACAAGCAGCAGCCCACAATGCTCCCTGGCTCAACAATGCGGACGGACCACGTTTCAGAAGCCCCAACTACGGTTATAATGCAGCATCGGCATCGTCTACCGGAGTTAAAGCTTCCAGAACTCAGTGGGGGCTACTCACAGTACTCCGCCTTTTGGGGCATTTTTTCCTCGATAATCGACAAGGAGCCTGACTTGACGAATGTGGAGAAATTTCAGCACCTGCGATCCGGACCGGCTCTAGACACGATCTCGTCTTTAGAATTTAGCCACGCCAGCTATCCCATCGCTTCAGATTTGCTGAACAGACGACTTATTAATAATAAACGGTTAATTTTTCAGACACACGTCAATGACATTCTCGGTGTACAGAGCGTTGAGGAGTCGTCTGTGTCTCAAATCCGGTTCTTGACAGATACCGCAATTGGCAGTTGCTGGCTCGCGAAAACTTTCCAGCTCGGAATGGTGCTCCAACGTTCCTGCCGTGCTTGAAGGAGTTCCTGACAAAGATAAAGAAACGCTGCTGAGTTTCGACGATGCCACCGATTTTAAAAAGGCCCTTGGATTGGATTGGAAGCATGCATCCGATGAATTTCTCTTTTCATGAATCACCTTGCGGACAAGTTTACTGCAATTGATTATCCAAAATTTCTGCCGCAAAAAGGCGCAAAATGATTTTGCCCCGGCATGTAAAATCCTTCGATGTGTAAATTCAATTAGCGTATTCACTGCTATATGTTTACTCGGCATTGGCCAACATTCTGAAGCGATGTATCGGGGATGTGTCCGTGGAAGAAAACTCCCTCGTAGATCTTTTTGAGATAGTTATTGGCTTTTTGAAGAAGGCTTAACGATTCATCGCTGAATATAATCCAGGAGTGGGTGTTGATTTTCAGAGAATTTTGAGCAAGCGCGAGGCTTCTGAGCTATTCTCGATTTTGCTGCTGAACTTCTCAGATTGGCGTTTTGGCTTTCCTAAGTTCTTTATAAAAAGCTGATAGAGCTGGTCTTCCGGCCCCTGGGCTTGCTAGAGGGGCAGGATTTATCGAGCGATTCACTGCAGGATGCAGGCGTTGTTAAAAGTTTGACAAGGCGGGCGTTGGCCTCCAGTGAAACCCCCCTTTAGGAGGGTACTTAGGGAGATTAGCTTGTCCGCCTAAGGTTCCGGCATTAGACTGGTCTCGGTGGGAAGAAAGAGACCATACCTGTGGTCCGAGAAGGTATGTTATTCAAGGACCCTCCAGTATATCATGTTTCTATGTTTCTTGCGGTTGTTTATTATAAAAGTGGGCTCATTTCTCTAATTTAAGATGGTAAGTAAGTATCTGAAAAGGTACTTACTTCGTTCGTTAGTGTCAGAGAAGTCTCGACTGACAGTGGTTTGTGTTGGCGTCGCACCTGCAATAAGAGCATGGTCATTCGAGCCTCACTGCTCTGTGGTCTTCAAAAATATGTGCAACTCACTTTTTTTAAGAATGCAGGAACGTTTATTACCTTCGTCAGCTACGTATAGCTTTTAGTCTCGAGTTCTCAGACCGGATCACTTGAACCCACATCTGTTGATGCCCCTGTAACACCCGTCGGGCTACCGTAACTTGAGTAAATAAACATACTTACTCGGCATTGTTCAACCTTCCACCGACTCGAATAATACTTATTACTTCCACCTCTTACCCTTCCTCCTGCTGATTTGAACATCTTTTCCTCTTTTGGCTTTGTGAATTCCTCGTTCAAGCTCAATTTGAGGAAATCATTTGCAAATTAACATCTCCCTTATACTCCTTCATCTCCCCCCTCTACCTTATCATTTTTCTCTACCTTACTAAGTTTAGCCAGTTCATCCGCTAAGTCTCTTAAAAAGTCCGGACCGTTCCAACACATCGTTTACTTGCTCAATTCTGTCAATCCGTGAAATATCTAACCTTCTCCATCTGTAAGTGCAGACAAGTGCATAGCATTGCCATTAAGTTGGACACTAACATTTGGATGCGTCAGAAACCCCAAAAAGCTCCTACGTGCATAAGTCCGCCGTAATTGGAATGGTGGATCGTGGAATTGAACATTTCTGAATTAGTTTTAATTCTTCCATAAATTGACGCCATTGAGTTGATAAGCTCTCTGGTAGCTCCTCGTCACAATCATGCTGCGCCATTTGTGAAGCTCGAACTTCCTAATAACGCGGTCACTTGTTATACCTGGTAATCGAAGATTATAGGGGTATATTAGATTTGTGGTGATAGTGGATATGTGTAACACCAGGAAGGAAGCGTTTCCGATCCCATAAAGAATATATATTCTTGATCAGCATCAAAAGCCGAGTCGATATAGAATGTCTGTCTGTCCGTCCGTCCGTCCGTCCATCTTCATTAGCGCCTAGATATCTGAGACTATAAAAGCTAGAGCAACCAAACTTTTTATAGACTTCTGTGATTTTACACTGTTAAAAGTGTATTTCAAAATTTCGAAACGCTTCGTTCGATTTAAATTATATTAATTTTCTTTTTTGGCTAAAATTCAATTGGTTCATTTTGCCAGCGTATAATAAATTACATAAATCATGCACGCATACATAGTACCATAGTACATAGTGACTAAGTTCCGGGTGCAAAGCACTACTCAACAAAATTCAACTTTTTATTTCCGCTGTCGCCCAAAATGACTTTTTCTGATCGATTTGAAGGTTTACAATTTTTTAAAGAATTTTGGTTTTTATTATGGTTTAGTTTTTTTTTAAATTCATTTTTTGAAAATGTGGTATTTTTCTTCGGAGGTAGTGCTTCTATTTTTCACATAACTTTAGTTTCCTATAACTGGTTGTATTGAACTTTGCATTTTGAAAGAATCGATGAATAAACTGCTAAGGTGCAGCCGTTTGACCAAACCTCAAACGTTTACTCTAGGCGATGTTGAAGCTCATGGTGAGGCTTGCTGTAAGTCCTATACCTAGCACACGTTGCCATTGCTGCCTATTGGGGCAGATAAAGTCGCCTCAACTTTATCACTGCCATATTGACTCCTCTGTTTATCAAAAACTGCGATTAAAAATATATATAGAATCTCCTTGTCGTCGCTTAACGACTTGAGCGCTACTAATTGGGAATTCAAAGTTTCTACCAGCACGCTAAATCCTGATTCCTGATCCTGGTTTTTTTTAATAGCTTTACATTGAACAGCTTGATTACATGTGATTACAGATTAATTTCTTTATTCTCAAAGCGCTTTTTTAATAACACTTGTCAACAAGACATTTCTGCTGTGGCTCAAAATGACTTTTTCTGATCGATTTGGAGATTTAATTTTTTTTTAAGAAATATGGTTTTTTTTTAAGAATTTTAGAAAATCTGGTCGTTGCAAGCTGCCGAGCTTTTTTGGCAACTTTGACTCCACATTTACAAATTATACTTCATTGTTGGATTTTAGGGTTTGTGTTTATTTTCGATGTCTTATTTTCAATGTTAAAGGCCGTGGTCGTAAACTTCGTGCTTTTCAGTGTACAAATGTTCAATAGGTGAAAGAAAATACCGTTGTAGCGGTCTTGCGAACAATTCAGTTAGGCGCGCGTTGTATTACAATGATACGCGATGCTGCGTTCGACGACGAATTTGAACGAATGAGTTAACCGCAGTTAACCGACGCACTGCCATATAAGCAGAAGAACAGCATGAAAAAAGATGATCATAGATAACTTAAGAGATAACTGAGCTTTTTTTAATTCTTAAGAGCTACTGAAAGCTGCTGCTACGAACATACTCCCACCCTTGGAAAGACCAGGGCTTTTAACAGAATCCTTAACGGGAAGGACGCACAGCTTGTGGACAGCTCACTGCTGCCTCTCACAGGCCCCCAAAATGAGGCGAGCGGGGCGGTATGAACTTTCAGTCGAAGCCGTTGTTGAGGCAGTGATTGTAAAATTCAGCACGATGCTTTTCGCTGCTAAAAAGCCGGTTCTTCAACTCGCTCCTTGCGCCGACAAAATTTGTGGCATTGTCCGACCAAATACATCGGGGAATGCCGCGAGTAGCAACGAAGCGTTTGAGGGCACTTAAGAAAGCTGCAGTTGATAGATCCTTCACCAATTCCAACCAGACTGCCTTTGTGACAAAACAGATGAAGACACTAATATAGCATTTCATGGGCGTTTGATTGCGCCCATCTCGCTTGTAGTAGAAGGGACCGCAATAGTCAATTCCAGGGACACTGAATGCAGGCAAATCCTGTATTTCGATCCTTCGGTATTTCAGCCATGATGTGTTCAGCAAGACAAGGTCGGGATCTGCAGCAGATGACGCATTTCTTTAAGGCCGCCGATGGGCCAGAACTGTAAGCGAATTGCTCCAAGCAACGATTGCGGACCAGCATGGTGATGCTTCCGATGAAAATGTGTGATGATAGCGAACGTTAGTAAATGATCACTGGACAAAATGATTGGGTGGCGTGCATTGAAGCCAAGAGATGTGATATTGAAGGGCGAATGCGATGTGATACTGCTGGATGACTGCACGCAGTTCCCTTTCTGCAAAGTACGGTAGTCAGTGTAGAGATGGGCCCTTTGAACGATGCGACATAGCACATGGGATCCCTTTCGAATGTCGTCAGACGAGAGGTCCGGTGTCTTCGTCCGACTGATGAACTTCTGAACGTAGCCGAAGATGCGCAGCATAACTTCAAATGAGTTGATGGGCTTAAACAAAAGCGAGATGTCGGCACGCTCAGACGACAGCAATACCCGGTGTCAAATTTCAGGCCAGCAACTTCGTGCGCCTTGCAAGAAGGTAGGTCCATTCATCCACAACCTAGAATGCAGGAAGTCCTGTAGTGCTGCTCCCTTCGAAAAAATGTCAGCCGATTTTATCTCAGTTGGCACATAGCGCCAATCCATGCCTCTCGTTAGTTGTTGAATTCCCGCGATTTATTTGGATTCAAATACGTTGGAATCCGACCAACAATGGATTGGGCAATCAAAGGATTCCATTTTCCTGATTTCGCGAAGTAAATTTGGACCATAGGATCATAGCAGCGTGCAATATCCATAATATCCAGTACGTCCTTATCCGTCATCCACGTAGAAGTTATGTCGAATGGTTTCCGACCCCCATGGATACGATGATGACTCATCCATGGCCAGCTGATGCATAGCTCGAATAGCTAAAAATGATGCAGCCTTTGTCCCATAGGTGACTGTGTTTAATTTGAAGATCTGTATGTCATCGTCAAGAGAGTCCCGCCATAATATGCATTGGAGCATGGTGTCAGGCATTGAGACACGCACACACCTATACATTTTACCGATTTCAGCTTGGCTTGAATGGTGGGACCTGACATGAGCAGATCATTTGAAGAAAGACCAGCTGTGGTGGAGCAGCGACACTGGTACTCCTTCATGAATGCCGAATATTTTGCGTAGAGAGTTGGAAACGAAATTGCGGTCCAAGTTTTCTAGACGCCGCTTTGCTTAGGAGTAGGAATCACACAAGGACTCCACACTTCGCTTTAAAGGTAAGCTGACTGAGTACTCCCCTGAAGGTAAAAGAGTGTGATTGTTAGCAAAATGGTCCTCGCAACGAAGCTTCCCCTTTCTTGCCTTAGCGATCGGCTAAAAGATGTGCTCTACTTTGCAAAATTCACGAACCAAGTCATTGAGCCGAGTGCTATGATTGGTGTCAATTGAAAAATGGGGTGCGATGAACAACGAGAGAAAATGGGGGCCGAGTGCCCGCTACCAGATAGAAACCATCCGAAATGGGTAATTTGTAGCAAGGGTAATCCAGGCGCCAGCTGAATTTGTCCCACACTCAGCAGCTCGAAGAAAAGTCCTGCTCCGATGAGCAGATCAATCCGATGCGGCTGGTAGAACGAAGGTTCAGCAACCAGCTGTGCTAATCGACGAGCGAGGTTGATGATCCGTAATCTTCTGGGAAACGATGGCAGTGATGCTAGTGGTGAACTCTGAAACCCGAGATCTCAGAACGAGATCCACCGAGATATTTTCAGTTGAGAAGCGTCTCTTATGCTAGAGACTGCGGTGAACGATATAGTTTTTCAAAGTTAAGCTGATTAGCTTTTGGCAGTCACCGTAGTACCCTTAACAGATGACAATAATACCAACGATCCATAGGCAACTATGGATGGCACGCTACGGCTACTACACACATACTCGATCGACTCATGCATTTACACGAGCATCATCCAAGACTCGAGCAAATGATCACAAATATAATTATTGATTGTTGAGTGAATCCCCGCACGTAAACAGACAAAAATCAAAGAAACACGATCTACGCAAACTGAGCAGGCTCTTGCACGAGATCCATCTGGGTGATCTGAAGCTTTCTCAGTTGCTCAAACGCATGAATTAGCCAATCAAAGCATATCTGGCGATATTATAAAAAATCTCTGGCTAGAGCGCCTTCCAGGCAACGTTCGCTCCGTCATATCAATCCTCGACGGTGACTCCTCAAAACCCGCGCTACAGGCTGACAAAATAATGGAGGTACAGATCTACGCCAAAGTATCCACAGTGCAGACGAACGCCAACAAAACACTACAAGAGGAAAACGTTGCTCTCCGTAAGGAAATTAGGCAGCTGAAACCAGAATCTCTCGCAAAATCAAAACAGGCAGTTCCAGCATGCCGTCTGCTCGCCCTTTATTTTGCTACTACCATAGTAGCCCAGGCCAGAAAATGAACGCAGCCCTGTGATTTCCCAAAACTAAAGGAAAACTAAAGGTCACCTATTCTCCGACGACAGATAACGGAGGACTTCAGCCTCACGTCGTAGCTTGTTTGTCACGGACAAAAAAACAAAAACTCAATACCACCGCCGACGAAAAATCGCAATGCTCAGTCCACAAACAACCTATTCGCCGCAAAAGGCACTCTAATAAAAATGTATGGTACAAAAATGACCACAGTCAACTTCGACCCAAGAAATGGACTGGCAATTTTTTGCCGCAGACGTTACGAAACCAATAATTGGGCCAGACTTCCTGCACTCATACATCGTATTCAAGCAATCATAGATATTCAAAAAGCCAAACCTAACGCACGAACTTAAGAGTTTTTTGGCCATGCTAAACGTATACAGATGCTGTCTTCCTCACTCGACCTACAGGCAAAGTCAGCTATAAAAGCTTATGCAACAAGAAGAAGGAGAAGACTCCAATCATTTGGAACGCCTATGGAAACAGGATGTTTGAACAATACAAAACAAAACTGACAAATATTACGACTCTTACGACATCCCTCGGCAAATTAAGCTGTTAAGCTCTTACTCCACGTAGACGCAATAGCTTTTGCCTAGGCGAAGTGCGAAAGGGATCACTCATGCCAGTAGGGTTTTACTCCAAATGACTCTCCTAATCTCAAAAGAAGCAGAGCACATACGACCGTGACTTGCTAACAATTTTCATGGCCGTCAAATATTTTCCTCACATGATCGAAGGTCGTAGCTGCACAGTATTGACCGAATTAACCTTCGCTTTTCAGCAAAACCCGCAGAAAACTTCACCCAAGCAAACCAGACAGCTCAACTTTATCAGCGAATACACAACTGATATTCAGCACATCTCAGGAAAGCACAACATCGTCGCTGATACTCTATCTAGAGCGGAGGCCATCTTTGACGGAGACCAAATCAACTTCGAGATGCTAGCCGCCACTCAACAAATAGACGAGAAGTTAAAAGAGCTGACTAGAAGCACCGCCCTCCAGCTTAGGTCAATGCAAATCAACGTTTCACCGGTACCTCTGATACGCACATCATCAACAGGGCAGATTCGTCCATACATCATCGAATGCTACCGCCAGCAGCTTTAAAAAGCCCAAAAAGTCGACCCACAATTTATCTCACGCCGGCAAGCGTGCAACCGTCAAGCTGATTACTACGCGCTTCGTTTGGAAAAACATGTAAAGATACATTGCGCGCATGGTTAACAACTGCATAAGTTGTCAACAAACAAAAATTGGCAGACACAACAAAGCCTTACTTCAGAGATTCGACCTTCCAGACAGGCGCTTCGAGCATATAAACATCGACTTAATCGGTCCTTTACCATGCATCGACCAATACTCTCGATGGACGGCGGCTATCCCAATGCCCGTCATGACAGCGGAATCCGTAGCCAAGCTACTACATGGCAGTATCGCATATTACGGTATGCTCCGTTTCATTACTACCGACCAAGGCAGACAATTCGAATTTAAGCTTTTCAAAGAGCTCACACAGCTGACAGGCTCCAAGCACTTGCGCAGCACTGCATACCACCCGCAAGCTAATGGCATAATCGAAAGAATGCACAGAATGTTAAAGAGCGCAATCAAATGCGACACATACTCGAATTGGATCGATAACCTTTCCATTGTGCTACTCATCATGAGAGCCACGTTCAAGGAAGACCTCAACGCGTCCCCAGCCGAGATGGTATACGGCGCAACCCCAAAGCTACCAGGAGAACTCTTCGAGAAGCCATCCGACGAGTACATCGAAAACGAATTCATAAAGCAGCTACGTTCAACCAACCAGCCTGTAAACACGTCACATCACGTGAAAAATTTATGACGACCAGCATTCAGTCGTTGCATCTCGCATCGGACGGGAAGATGTGCAAATTTCGCCAAGTAATCACATCATCGGAGGGGGAGAAGTGTCGCAGTCACCGTAGTACCCTGAACATATGACAATAATACCAGCGATCGGTAGGCAATTATCGATAGCTTGCTACGGCTACTACACACATACTCGATCGACTCACACATTCGCACGAGCATCATCCAATCGTTGCACAATAGATAGACCCTTAAAACGCTCAAAGTTTGTATTGTATGGCTCTTGCTCTCGCACAACCTTTACGGAAGTGCTCGATCCTACGAACGCTCTTCTATGTTTAGTACTCACTGTTTTTTCAGCCTTGCCAACCTCTCCCAGGATGAAAGACCTAGATTTGATGAAGCTTCTTCCCATTTAGATTGAGTTGATCTGTCCAAATTTCACAAAATTGCATAGACGATTATGGCATCTGCAATTTCTTTCTTTGTTCCCAGCGCTTGCAACGCGTGAAGATGTGAGGTGGCGGCCTTCACAAACGCCCGCAACTTGCCAACTGATGAGTCGCCACGAGTCAGCCGAAATAGTGCTCTGATGTGTATCTGTAGAATGAGACATTTATTTGCAACTGGGGATTTTAGAATGTCTAATTGGTAGTTATCCTCGGTCCTCTCCAATGAACTAATGGTGTCCAAGGCCACTCTGCTCAAACAAGACCGTAAATGCTGTAGCTTCTCAATAGAAGTAGACTCCGCTTCGCTATCTATGACCGCTGTGAACAAAGTATAATCTTCTCCGCTCTGTATACTCTCCGCTGAACTTGGGCAACTGCAGCTGTGGAACGCGCGATCGATTTGGCATGTATATAAATGATTGGGATTCGTTTGGATTCACTCTAAACGTGGAACAATGCAAGGGCTGAGAGCGCTTGCCCAACTCCCGCTGTAGAGCTGTCCTCAATGATAATAGAGACGAGAAATAAAGTTAGGTTTCAGCTCCGTAGTTTATTTCAGCAGTCCTTGCAGGTCGAACTCATCCATTTGGCACAGCTTTCCGACGTCCGCTTGGGTAACGAGTCTCTAAAGTCTGCTGAAGGTAGCCTTTGTCTTAAGCTTCAAAAATGCAATCCGGCTAGTAGCTGGATGACCACTGGCCAACACTTCACCAGACTGAGCGCTAGTCGAAGTTATGTCATCCGAGGCGGACCCGATATTTGTATTGTCGTCACTCATTTCAATTATGTTTAGCTTTAAATGTTCTTTATTTTACGCTTACTTATTTACGCCGGCTGCGCGGATCTAACGATGCAAACGTTATTGCTCTCAAAGGCGGCGAATGCAAGTAGAGATATGCAACGAGATATGAAAGCGAGGCCAAGACAATGTATGTATGAACTTTACCGGTACAGAGAGCAAAAGCGAAGAGCGATAATGCGACGAGCGATGACCAAAAAACCAACAGTTATTCATAAGCGAACGTTCGAAAGCTTTCTCTGATTTCGAGTTCGATATTCCAGAGAGAGGTCTATGCAGCCGCTAATGAGTGCCAGCTCAAACAAACGATGAAAAAAGAAAGATAACGGATTAGAACTCTATGCAGCCGATCTCGACAGGGCGTTACGCAGACTGAAGCAGACGGCGCCTACGGCTAAATTACTGCGATCAGTGGTGACTTGGAATGTCTTTGTAAAATCTGGTCATCTGAGAATCGGGTCATTCATAATTAAAGTCTTCAATTTTTCAAAATATTTATTATATTCTTCATTTTTGATGTCAATTTTAGATCTTTAAAAAAGATTCATGGGCTTTGCGACTTTGGCAAAGTCTGGAATGAACTGACGGTAATAGCTACATAGACCTAAGAATGATTTGACTGAACTTCTGGTATGACCTAGAAAATCAGTTTCCTTTTTTAGAAATTCTCATTTATCCTATTGAAGTTTTAGATTTGCCTCTTTGAGTTTTTCGAACACTTTTCTTAAGAATTCTAATTTTTCTGTGAGAGATGATGAACAGATAGTGACGTCATCCAAATAGACAAGGCAATGTTTATTAATAAGGTCCTAAAGTACGAAGCTAATAAACGTTGAAATGCTGCCGGGGCGTTTAATAAGTCAAATGGCATACGTGTGTATTCGTAGTGGCCATGTTTAGTCGAAAATGCAATTTTAGAAATTGACTTAGGGTCCAATTCGATTTGATGGAAGCCTTTTGCTAAATCAATTGTAGTAAGTATTTCGTTCATATGACGTATAGGAAATTTATCGTTTACAGTTATTTCCTTTAAATTTCTGTTATCGGCTACTATTTTAAATTTTTGTTTACCTGAAGCATCTATCATGTTAGGTCCGATCCATAAAGGACTGCTTTGCTTTCGCAAATTATGCCTTGTTTTAACATTTCGTTAATTTTTTTATTAACTTCTGCTGTATATTGGATTTTCATGTGAAGTTTTAATATTATGACGTATGATACTCATAAAAGATAAATTTTCTCTCTCTATGTATTGAAAGTCCATAAATTCTATTAAAATTTTTGTGAGTCTACTTTTCTTTTCCTGATGCCAATGATCGAAGTGATACGTATTTCCTATAGAAATATCATTATTCATGGCGTAATTGATTTAATCGGTGAAATTGTTTTCTTTTAACAAAGCTTCAAAAACGTTGGACGTATTTGCGTCGTTTGATTTTAGCTCTTTATGAGGGAATATTCTGTTACTAATTTTTGTTAACTTTCTTACACAATCAACTATGCCATTGTTTTCCATTTACATTTTTATGCCTATAAGAATGTCACAAATGGTGAAAATTTATGCAAATACAATTTTTGTGTTTGCTGAAATAAACCATTCTGTGGTAAGTTTACACATTTATTTATGTTTGTGTACCTTGTTATACTTTTGACAAGTATTTGCTTATCATGGACTTGTAAATGGAAAAAGTTGTGATTCATCATGTTTATCGATGACCCAGTGTCTTATATGCAACGGTATATGTTATTATTGAACATAATTTCTATGTATTGGTGGGTTCCTAGGCTACTATTTAAAAATGTTCGGCCTGATAAGATGTTTTGTCTTTGTCCGTATCGGTTTGTTTATGTTGAATTGATCGTCGTGGTACTGACGTTTTGTTTACAGTGAAATTGATCGTCCCTGGATTGACCGTGTTAACGACAAGTAATGATGGCCCTCTATTATCGTGGTTGATAGCTACTCGTGAGACAGGTCAGGGGGGTCAAGCAAGAAAATGTTCCGAGGCGCCGCTTTTAGTGTGTACTTCCAAATAGTTGTGGCTGCTCCCGACTGCTAAGGCAAGGTGACGCTTTGATAATTCGTTTACCGCTTGGCTTTTAGCTCACGCCGGTCACACACCTCTCGGAGATCACCTCGTAGATATATATATAAGTATATATATATTCGCTGGTTAGGCTGGTACATGCGGTACCTACAAAACAAAAATTCATATCCCCGAGCACTTTCACTACTTTGAGTTTATTAAACACTTCCGAATGAATTATACCCGGTACTCGAAGACTATAGGGTATATTAGATTCGTGAGGATAACGGTTGTGTGTACCGCCCAGAAGGAAACGTTTCCGACCCCATAAAGTATATATATTCTTGATCAGCATCAATAGCAGAGTCGATATATCCATGTCTGTCTGTCCGTCTGTCAGTCTGTCCGTCCGTCTGGCCGTCTTCATTAGCGCCTATATCTCAGAGACTATGAAAGCTAGAGCAACCAAACTTTCTATCCAAGCTCCTGTGATATCAACTCAGCACGAGTTTTGCCACGCCCCCTTCCGGCCCTACAATTTTGAAGAAACGATAAAACTAAATAAATAAATAATCAATAAATAATAAATAAAATAAAAAAATAAATAAATAATAATATATTTATTTACATAAATAGCTTAATTGACTTATATATATGTTTATTAAAAATGTTATATAACATTACTCGACAAATTTCAACTTTTTTTCCCGCTGTCTCCAAAAATGACTTTTTCTAATAGATTGGGAGATTTAAAATTTTTTAAGAATTATGGTTTTTTTTTCATGGAGTAGTTTTTTTTTTAAAAATCTGGTATTTTTTGTCATAGGTAGTGCTTCTATTTTTCACATAACTCTCGTTTCATACAACTGGTTGTATTGAACTTTGCAGTTAAAAAATGCTGATAAATGCAGCTATAAATCCGACTCAGACGCTTTGTAGCTGCAACTTAACGTCTGGCAGATATTAAGCTTCCAAATTGAAATTTCATCATTTTTTTCGATATTTTTTACCCGAAATTTTTGACTTTGAATCTTTAGGAAAAATCGAAAAAAAATAAATGAATGCCTGGATTTTTGGTTTTAGATAGACACATTAATTACGCGTCGTTTAAGGTATCGCTTATAAAAATATAAAATCAAACGGTTAAGTTATAACCGTTTGACTTTTACCTGAAAAAATACCGTCCGGTACGTTTTTGGTCCAACTTCCAAAATGGAATTGCAAAAAACCTTCACAGGTGCTGGTCCCGCAGATATTTGACCTTTCTCCTTCAAGCTATTCATAAAAAAGGATATATAACTCTGTACCTATAGTATCCCTGCCTCAGTGTAGTTCTGACTTCCAGCAGAATACGATCGTGTGTTTTCGAAAAATACCAATTGTTTCTAATTGAAATGGACAACCCAAGTCGGTCAACTTCATGTGCTTACCGAGCAGACTCGTTTTGCTACATATGTGGAAAGTATATGACCAGCAAAGAAGAAAAAATCGTTTTTACCGAAAAGTTCCAAGAACAGTATAAGGAAAACTATAAGATGTGGCCCAAAAGTATTGGCGAAGAGTGGGCTCCAAGCTGTATATGCAAAACGTGCAAATTGAATTTAACAGCATTTAATAAAGAGGAAAAGTAAGTTACCCTAAATCAGAAGCTATGAAGTGTACAAAAAATACTAAGCATTACTTTTTTTCTTTCACATTTTTTTTTTAGAAAACAAACACTCGGTAAAACCAAAATTACAGGTCCTTTTTGTTTTTTGCAATCCCATTTTGGAAGTTGGACCAAAAACGTACCGGACGGTATTTTTTCAGGTAAAAGTCATTTTGGGTCGTTTTGGTCAAACGGTTATAACTTAGCCGTTTGATTTTATATTTTTATAAGCGATACCTTAAGCGACGCGTAATTAATGTGTCTATCTAAAACCAAAAATCCAGGCATTCATTTATTTTTTTTCGATTTTTCGTGAAGTTTCAAAGTTTTGACTTTTTTTTCGGGTAAAAAATACTGAAAAAAATGATGAAATTTCAATTTGGAAGCTTAATATCTGCCAGACGTTAAGTTTCTGCTACAAAGTGTCTGAGTCGGATTTATTGATGCATTTATCAGCTTTTTTTAACTGCAAAGTTCAGTACAACCAGTTGTATGAAATGTGAGTTATGTCAAAAATAGAAGCACTACCTATGACAAAAAATACCAGATTTTTTAAAAATTCTTAAAAAAAAAACTACTCCATGAAAAAAAAAAACATTCTTCAAAATTTTTAAACATCCAAATTTATCAGAAAAAGTAATTTTTGGAGACAGCGGAAAAGTCGACTAGTGTAATTAATAAAATCTAATAAATAAAATAGTTAATATATAAATACAGATTTACATACATAAATCTTTTATTGCTTATTGACGCGACGAACTAATACCCTTTAGACAATTAATATAATTTGATGTTATATCTGATATACATTTTGCGTTTGTATATATTTACATTCGTTCATTATATTCGTTTATAGTACATTAAACAAAATTAGCATATAAAGGATATACAAAATATAAAATTTTTTTATATTTTGGTCATGCGTCATCGGAAAATCATAATCTCCATTCAATTCTTAAGTAATGGGTATTTTCTTCGACAGCGGTGTCGTCAACAACCAATACAAACAAGCAGCCATACAATATATGCACACATACAGTCAGGGGCGAACGCAGAAAATTTTTTCGGGGGGGGTTCGACTATAAATTTTATTTCACACTCAGTTCGTCGTGAAGGTAAAAGAAAAAATGAAGGTGCTAGAAATCATGAGCTGTGAATTGCTTTTAGTAAACACATTTATTCAAATAAAAATTTTGATTAATGAAACAAAAGTTGTGTTTTAAAAATATTGTAATTGTAAGTGTTCGCAATCAGTAAAGAAAAGTGAAAATATTCATATCTCACATCATATTTACAGTATTATATCAATTCTTCTTGCTTTTTAGCCATAATATTCAAAATCTCCTCAGTGGTGACATCTATATCTCTGTGTATGTTGAGTAGTGCTAACCCATTCAACCTTTGCTCTCCTGTTTTGTTACGCAAATAAGTCTTCAGCCTAATCATTTCATTAAATATAAAAATGACTAATTTTCAAACAGAAATAATTACCTTTGCCACATTTTTATTTCGGCTTTGCAATCTTCAATAGATCCAAAGATGTCGTTTGGCCATTCTGCCTGGAATGTTTGTACTGTTTCGAATAATTCTGTTTCTTCGAGTTCAGCGCATTTCGCAGGGATGATATTTTGTATTTTGGATAGAAGTTTCCGGTGTTCCAGGAATTTCGACTGCAGCTCTGCCAAAAATTTGTCTAAAAACGGAATGAAGACTGATCGACGGTAGAACGCCTCAGGTTCCCCTTCGTAGTTCTCCCGATTGCTCTGTCGCCCTACTCTTCGTGGAACAGCCAGCTCCACGCCAATTTCATTCGCAGTTTCAGTTGCTGAGATGAAGATATCGTGGAACTTGTCGTCAGCCTTTGCACGCATTTCTTTGATTTCATCATGCAAATCGTTTGCGTAACTGACGCACTTGCTCAAATCACAATCTTCAATCTTAAATACAAGCTCAAATTTTTTGTCAGGCTAAAAACTGGTTTTAGCACTTTTAGCGCAATGATGAATTGAGCTGTACTAATTGAACTGAGCAACGCATGTGGTTGTACGCCATCAGATTTTGTGTTCTTCTCGTTCAATTCTTCCAGTGCCAAACAAACATATACCAGTGACTCGTCGAACAAACCGAGAGACGCCAAATGTACCACCCAACGTGTTTCACAGAACTTGAGTAGACGGGTTTGCTTCGCACCAGCGTCTGCAGCAATTATGTATTTTTTTAACACGCCACCTGCCTTGTTCGAAAGACGAAAGAAGTTCACTATCGTTTTGAAAGTCGCGATGCAGTTTCTGATCAACGGAATATCACACGCATGCATGATGGCTAAATTAAGATTGTGATTGGCACAATGAACATAGAGAGCATCCGGGACTGTTTTTCTTACGATCGCAGCGCAACCGTTAAATTCTCCGCTCATAGCTCGAGCCCCATCATAACCTTGAAAAGAAAAAATTTTATCAACTTGGCTGATTTACTCTTATACAAAAAATACTAGACTGACATATTCAGAGCGTGCTTCCCATCGTTAATGGAATCTTATAAAAAATGGACAATCTGCAAATCCCTGTCTGCCACAGAGTAAAACGGCACGAATGATGGGAATCAGCTTTTGTCGATTTTCATGCTGCTGTTGTTTGCGACCAAGGTCTATTTCGTACATAATGTCATTTTTCTTCTGATCATAAATCATTTTAAAATTCAACACGTCTTCAGAAGCATCCTTGTGATACTTATTGTTTTGATGATCTCTACATTTCTCCAAAGCCTTTTTCCAGTCTTTGAGAGCGCATTGAACAAAGGTTTTTGGTTCTTCATGTTTTCCTTTGCCAATATTCTTTTGTACGAATGATACGCAGATTCGGCAGTAGGCTCCGTCTTCAATAGCTGAATACGCCAGCCAGGGAAGCATGCGTAACCAAGACAGCTGGAATTTTAAATTTCTTGTCCCCGATGCTGGAAATTCGAAAGTTTCGTCTGGTGACCATGCATTAACGAGAAGATTGTACTTTTCATCGTTTTCTAGTTTTCTTCGACAGAACTTTACAACATCATTGGGTGAACCCTGAAAGAAAATTTGTTTTGAAGAAATAGAAGAAACAGCCTAATGATCGTCAGAACAAGAGATAATGATTAAGAATGTTTACTCTACTCTTCGCAGCGCATTAGGCATCCGGCTCGACTGACTTGATCCGAGGTCGCAAAAGGCGGGTCGGGTGTATAAGAAAAAACTCCCAAGCGCAATCAAATCGGAAAAAAACTCAGTTTTCATGTATCAAAGACTTACTTTTGGATCAGCAGAATCTGGTTCCTCATGCCGTACTTTTTTCGATGGTGGAAACTCGTCAGGTAAATCTTCACGATGTATAGGACCTGGAACTTCAGCTGCAGTTGCGACAATTGTTGCACTTTTTGGTTTGAAAAATGATGTTGTTTTTCTTGAACTCATTTTCGCTGTACACTGACTTTAGCATGAGAAAACGCAGAGAGATCAGATATGCGAGAACTTAAGACAAACGGTTGTAACGGTTAAAAAACGGTTTACTGTGATGATGAGAGTGGAGGGGGGGAACACAAGAGAGCAAACGCATTACTCCTTTGAGACTCTTTCGTACAGCGCATTTGTGAGAGTGTCTTTGATGTCTTACGATGTTGATAAATGTTGCAGAAGCTGAAATTTGCGGCATTTTGAAATATCCACCTTTTCACCGTAAACAGCTAGTTCTTTATTTTGAAGTTCATACCTATGAATTCGATTTTCTAATTTCCCTAAAATTTCGGGGGGGGTTTGAACCCCCAAAACCCCCCCCCCCCTGCGTTCGCCACTGCATACAGTTAAAGCTCAGCCTCACGTACAGAACGTGTGAAACTAAAGCTCTCTCTGTCTCTCCGTCTATCTGTCTCTCTCTAATTCACGCTGGAACTTTTGAAAGTTCCAGCCAGTCAGGAATTGCGCTCAAAATTTTGTATGGCTCGGCATATCTTAGTGTTTATATTGTCTTTGACGCGACTCTGTCTGTTTTTTAATTCGTCCCTTTTGCGAACTATAATAAATTGCATAAATCGCAAGCTCATATATGTATGTACATATATACTGACTGAGTACCGCGTATAAGGTAGAGCCGCGGCCTTTGCCGCGGCTCACAACGTTCCCCCTTGTTTAAATTATATTTGATCAAAAGTCAAGTATAAAATTATTTTGTGTTGTGAAATTGACCATTAAACGTTTTTTATTGAAAGCATGTAATCATTTTTATTGTTTTTTGAACATTGACTATGTTGTAAAGCTTTTAGACAATATAGCAGCATGTACTTGCGCATACTACATTTTGAAAGATTTATCTTTCAAATTCAGTTAATTCTATGAAAATGTCTTTATTCGTTCAAAAGTTATTAATTTGCAAGTTGAAATGGCCAAATGTCCCACTGTGCGCCGCCGCTGTTGGTTATGGCGCTAAAGAAATATTAAAGTAATAATGCAATGGTGTTATTTTATGTAGGTATGTATGTATGAAAATATTAGAGTCTTGTGTTATTGGATAACATTAATCGAAGAAATCCCGCTGTGGCCCAAAATGAATTTTTCAGATTGATTTAGAGTTTACAATTTTTTGTAGATATTCAATTTTTCTCTGGGTTTAGCTTTTTTTTTTAATTTTTAAGGCCTAGTATTTCTTTTTTGTTTTTTCAGAAGTAGTGCTTCTATTTTTCCCATAATTTAAGTATCATATCTGTTTGAAAGCTGACAAATGCAGCTATAAATCCGACCGATCCAAACACTTTGTAGCTGTAGCTTAACGTCTGGATTATTGTACAGCTTTCAAATTCAAATTTGATCATTTTTTGCGATGTTTTTCCCGAAATTTTGACATAAAAAACTCAGGAAAAGTTTAAAAAAAATTGTTGGCATGCATTTTTAGTTTTAGATAGATACATTAATTAGGCGTCGTTTAAGACATCATTTGTAAGAATCGATGGACAAACAGCGAACTTGCAGCCGTTTGACCGAAATGACTCAAACCTTATACCGTCCGGTACGATGCTGGTCCAACTTCCCATAGGTCGCTTATATATATGCATGTATGTAGATATATTTTAATCTTTTCAGTAAGTTATAATAAAATAAAGAATTTTGTATTCAAGTGTTATGTTACTACAATATTTTTTAGATTAGTGGGTTTGTGATTGCTTTTTACTATTTCTAAACTTGGCTGTCTTCCTTTTTCATTAGAATCAAGTTTTCTTATGAGAGTCCACACATAGTCGCCCAATATAATCTCATTCCAAACAGTGGTAATATAGTGGTAATATAATGTCTTGGACTTTCACAAGAGCTGCATTTTGTACGTTGTGATGTCACAAAGTATTTTCGTTTTATTTTTCCCAGTTCTGTCTTGAGTAATGCGCATTTCTATCTCGGCTATCCCATAGGCACAGGAAGCAGCAGTATTTTGTAGAACCGCCTTGCAATCCAGTTAACATGGCTACCACACGCGATCTTCTACTGTTGTTCTTTATATTTAATATTTTCAAAAAATTTAGTAATTGTTTGGTAGGATTGGTTCATATTAACAGCATGGGCGACGGGAAGAGATGGCTTTTGATTTCCTTTGTGTAGCAAAACAACCTTTAAACTAGTAGAATTTCGAATGAATACGAATATAATTAAGCCTTTAATCAGGCTTTTGGATACGGGGACTCGCGGGGTGGACCAGTGCTGTGGGTGTCGAAGTTAAGAGTGACGAAAAACACAACCGTTTTAGAAGTTTGTTGTATGACGATTGTTTAATTTTACTTCGGCACGCATAGTTCCGCCTAATTTCGCCCGCTTCAAACCGCCCTGACTTCGAATTGGTCACATTTTTCAAAAAGTGGTTCTTACAAGCAATTTGTTTGGGTGAATATTTGATTGATTCTGTATTGGCTGGAACAGTATCCAACTTCCAAAGCCTTTCGACAAGGCTGCCCAGCACCATGTCCTTCTTTGACAGTGCTACGATGCAGCACGCAGCTTCTTTTTCTTGTTGTTTGCATCGCCAAGAAACTACCCATCCCAGAAGAGTTTTTTGCAGCAACGGACCTCCATTGTTGAGTGCGAGTTGACCGGTACATAACAACTCGAAGAAGGAGTCTTCTCCCAGCAACATATCTACCTTTTATGGTCGATGGAACGCTGGATCTGCCAGTTCCACACTAGCTGGACTTTTCCCCTGCCAATGGGAAGATTCTTTTCAGGCTGCTGGCTCGTAATGCTGATGAGAATCCAAAAATCAGCTACGAAATTATGGTTATTTAATCTAGAGTAAACTGTTGCCGACACTTCACTTCTGGAGACTGAGCTTGACTTTCCTACAGAGGCTACTGTCAAGCAAAGATTTGGCCTTGACAACCTTAGGGACTGCGCCAAGCTTTCCATCATGAAATTGACCTGCGAACCTGAGTCTAAGAGTGCTCTTGCGAACTGCACTTGGCCAAATCTATTACAAACTCGCACCACGGCTGTAGCAAGGATCACATGCTAGAGCTCAGTGGATACATGGTGGATCTGCGCAGGATGTGACGAAGCCTGGACGTTATTGACCTGACCTTGTAGATCCGAATTCTGCATTGCATTTGGAGCTGCATATCTGTGCAAGAGGGTGTGATGACCCTGCGAACAAACTCTGCACTTAGAGGATCCGCACTGAGACACCCTATGCCAAGATTGAAGGCAGTTAATGCACAGCTGCTTGCCCTTTTCAAAATCAAACTGCTCCAACACGGGTATCACCGCAAATCCATGACAATTTGCGATTGAATAGTTAAAACCGCAATATATGCATTTGGGGTCAATCGATTTTTCGGCCCTTGCGCAGGAAAATGACGATCTGGTGTTCTTCTTGTGAGTCGACGGCCTGTAAATCTTCTGGTTCTCCCTTGCTTTTGATGACTCCTCTGCTGAAAGGTGTTAGTACCGCCTATTCAATGTTTTGGCACAATCGGCCCAGCTTGGAAGCTCATCATAATTTAACTGCTCCTTATATTTTGACTTTGTGTATGGGTCCACCTTTGATAACGCCAGATGGATTATCATGGCGTTAGCAGCATCTCGCTCATCTCCCAATGATAAAAGCGATTCGAAGATTGCTTACTCATGGCCGGGAGATCGAACAACTGGGCAAGTGTATCGAAATAGATTAAGCATTTGTTGTCATAAACCTTTTTCATCCGATCTGAATCTACTAAACTTTCAAACAAACTAATAAAGTATTTGTAATCCGCATGCTTGCCGATGAACTTCGGTAACTTTAGTTTTGGCAAACTAGAATGCACGTGACCTGCATTTCCGGGTGGTTGTGCGGAATGACTGGGCGCTGTTGACATGTACAACGCCTTCATAATGACGCAAGTTTCTTCAAACCGCGATCCATCCAAATTGTCTGGATCTAAAATGTCGATTTTGGATTGAAGGTCCATTGCTGTAGCAATGTCTGTGGAGTGGAATTCTCGGAACTGTGCCCTCCTCGAAGACTATTCTAATTCGGCTAATGTCATCGCTTACTGTATGCAGCCGTGCATACAACGCTGAAAGCCTTGTGCGTCCACACCTATCGCTAACACTTTTCGTCTCTTCACTACTCTCTGAAGCCATAATGGTCTAAATAAAACGACTAACCTCGCAACAATGTTGGATCAATACCTAGAATTTAGCGGAAAACAGAATGCTGAGATACACTGTGATCAAAGAGAATAATGTCCAAAACTAAGTGCGCATAAATTAAGTAAAATAACAACGTATAAACGTATTAGGTTCGATTCGAAAACGTTTGACCGAACGAACTTCGAACCGTTCTAAGCGCACGCAACAAACAGCCAAGCTTTGGCTCGATGTTCCAAGCTCGAACCACGTTCGATTCGCGACGTACGATGCGCGTGAAACTAAGCTCCCCAAATATAAGAGTTCGCAAAAGAACGAAACGCGATTACAAGCTGAGCGACGTCGACAATAAACGATAATCCAACGTTTTAATTAACTCCACAAGTATAAGAGACCTCAAGGATAAATTTTTGATCCAAACGAAAGGCAAAATCCAAGCTGAGCGACGCCAGCCAAAGAGGCCGAGAAGACAAACGAAGCTGCGAACGCCAGTTACGAACTAAACGAAACGTCAGCTTATAGGCAGTGTAGAGAACGAATGCGAAAATGAAGAGAACAAACCGCTATGTGCATCAAAGAAAGTTGTAAATATGTATATATGATCAATGCCAAGCCAATAGGTAATTTCGCTATTATTTTAGGTCATTTATAAAGGTAATTTATAAAGATTTTAAAGAGTAAGGGGCCTAGATGGTAGCCCTGTGGTACACCCGAAGTCACCATAATTGGTGAGGACAGGGAGTTTTTTAAAAGGACTCTTTGAGACCTTGAACAAAGATAGCTAGAGATCCATCTCAGAAGATTGGGTGGGAACCCTGGAAGGTCAAGTTTTTGTGCTAGGAGGGAATGGTTTACAGAATCGAATGCTTTACTATAATCGGTGTAAACAACATCCGTCTTTAAATAACCTTGAAAGCCTTAAATTATGAAGGAGGAAACTCCAATAAATAAGTAACAGTTGATCTCCGCCTCATAAATCCATGACGAGTTGGAGATATAAGTGATCTGCATAGGTGTTGCAGGGGCGGAGCTAAAATTTCTCAAACACTTTAGGAATAGCGGATAACTTAGATATACCTCTATAGTTCTTTGCGTCAGACTTGCAATTGAGCATTTAGCATAAAGAACTGAAAAGTTTGATCGACCCATTACATAACGAAAGAAAGAAGAAGGAAGGAGAGCCAACTTCTTGAAATTTTTAATAAAGTCTTGATTTTAAGTACTTGATTTAGGACAGGAAAGTGGGACGCAAGAGTCAAAAAGTGAATCCAGTGCATCATAGAAAATGTTTTTGCCTATCGTACCATCAGTACACAAATACAAAGTGGACCAATCATAATCCGTAAGGATGTTATTAAGCTTCGTAAGATCGGCTTTACGGAAGCAGCGGACACACTGAGGTAGTCTACCCGACCGATCCAATACATTTGGTCCAATATCGAACGACACTTCGAAAGTAGGATGGTAGGCATCTTCAGGTATAGTGAGCGGAGGGACTCGTGCTGAGCTTACTACGTAAGCGTCAAACATTCTGATAGGTCACTAAAAGATAATTTGGCCAAACGAATGTTGTTAAAATGAGTTGTGATGCCCGAGCCAAATGAAATATGATGGCGCCTGTGTATAGTACTAATAGCCGCACACTGTGCCTCCGGCAGCTTCTCATCCCATCGCTGACGAACGTTCGGATTCCTGTCACAGTTAGCAATTTACGCCTTTGCCTGTACGGTAATACGGGGCCAATAGTAGTATTGTCGCAGCCGTCCCAGTGTGGTAACAATGTCTTTTACTGGAACTCTTTCAAACTTTGGTCGGAAAAATTATGTTGCCATTCTCCATCTTCTGGTCTGAAAACTTATCTATATCGTGCTGAACCGACTCTATTTTTTCAGGTACACCCCATCAAATGGCCGAGACAGAATATCGCGATAGCGATATACACTTCACCTTGCGGTGCTCTATTTCGAAGTCATTCGACTGAAGAGCTTATGACCACCAGCGCCAAGAACTTCATCAGCCATGGCATAAGCTCCCCTTAACTACGGCATCTTTTGTCGTGAACTTAACTGGACGTTTTTCCTTTCAGGTAGTCTTTGAGAAGAGCCGATAAGCCACCGATACCAACTGCCAAACTCAAAAATCTTCGAGTTTGTCGCGTGTTACCTGACATCCGTATCTGTGTGACCGCCTTTACTTATTCCGGATTGGTCCTCAGTTTGCCCTCGGCTACGATGTACCCTAGATACTTTAAGTATCTATCTTAAAGTATCTTTACCTAAGCTTCTACTTTTTTTCGATAGCATATCATTTTTGCAGCATTTCACATGTTCTTGGAACTTCCGGGTAGTGATGAACAAATCATTCAAGTATACGAATACACGGCTTTGAAATTGTGGGGAAATCACTTGGTTTATTAACCGACACAGCCGCCGTGCTGCGTTACACAACGCGGCTCTATCTGCCAAAAGGCATGTTTCGAATCGATACGATTTTTTTTACATGGCTCAAGGTCGATTCTGTAGTGGGTAACCATTCTTAATAGTTAGCATGCTCAGTATACGTGCATCCAGTCATAATCGGCTCTTTCTCGGCTTGCTCACCAGCATCTCCCGACTGCTCCACAGACTTTTGCTGAGTTCGATGACCCCAAGACGCAGAATTTAATTATTTTATCAAAAAAGTAAGCCTTTTTTAACGGTATAGCTCCTTGGACTAGGCGAAATTCGTGCCTTTCGAGCTTCCCAAAACGTGCTTATCAAACGACAGTGAGGGAAACCTCACTTGGTCCAATCATGGCTGTTGAGTGTTCGTCAGCTCGTGAGGTTCCTTCGGTCTACTCCTCGTCAAAAGTTTGGCCTTGATTTCGGGTCACACTTCTTCTCATTATAGGCCTACTATATGCAGAGCAAATCCAAAAAACCCCAGAAATCGATCCAAAAATACAGTGGCTGTTTCAGCCATGGACATAGGAAAAACTCCATCGCTTGCTTTTGGCCTTCGTTAGTCTTCACTGGAGTCATATGACTCAGTATCTAGTTTGGTGTGCCACCTTCTTCATGTACTGAGAATTTTTGTATTTTTGAAGTTTTAACTCTAAGTCATTAATTAATTCCAGTTTATCTTTCTCCAGAAGACCAACCGATGCACCTGTATCTAGCAGTCGCAACACCATCCGCGGGCCCAGACTTCCTCGCGCAAATATTCTGTCATTCTGTCTCATTGCAGAGCGGATTTCAGCACATCCACCGCGCCGCTGCCAATTGCGTGCCCGTAAGCCAGCTGTTCTCTGGCTGATCTCGAACGATCTCTGCCACCTCGCCTTCCATTATGTCTCCTTAGCATTTCGTATTGCTCGGACCATCTTGCCTCTGATAGCAACGCCTGATTAGTCTTGTAAATTGTCATTTGTATATTCTTTTTCCAATCCTTATTTCTAAGCCTATCATCTACAGTTTCTTCTGGAGGACAGAAGAACTGGTTTTTTCATTACGGTGACTAGAAACTCGACTCCTCCACATGCGACTTGCTCTATTTCGCTCCGACTTCTCAGATTTCCCCGGCCAGCCCACAAAACAGAATGTGTTCCGCACTGCCGACTCACATTGAAAATAAGTAAGTTCTGGCTGAGCACAATTCCAGCACTTCAGCTGTGCTGGGTTGCCTCCGGACTCTTGCCTCCTGCCTCTCCTCTCCTCCTGCCTCTCCTGCCTCTTGAGTCGACGCAGGTTCTTGGTATCCACAAAGTCTTTCCGTAGCTTCTGAAAATGTATTCATGTCAGGTTAATTAATCTCCATACTGTATCCCTTACATTAATCTTTATACTATTTATCAGAAGAAGGGATACAATAATCTAAACCAGCACCAGCATCTCTTGGATTTATTGATCTATCGATCTAGCGCCACTGCTTCTCTGAGCTCCTAGGTTAGGTTAGGTTACAGCGGCTGCCCGACTCACTGGGAGCCCAGCACACTTAGGCCGTTTCCGGCCCGTTGTGATACCGCGGGGGAATCTGCCCCTTCTCGCATTGTGAGACCTAAGGTCAACAGTTGTCCCAGCCTGCAGCTTTTATGAAGTTAGCTATCTTCCTGGGACATATGGTGGACATTACCGAAATGTCTGAAATGAAGGGCAAGCCCAAGTGCTGTAGCCTTCTTCTGCTGAGAGCTGGGCAAGAGCAGAACAGGTGTTCCACCGTTTCCTCCTCTTCCTCCTCCTGCAGCTACGGCAAAAATCATTGTATGGGGCGCCCAGTCTATTAGCATGGGTACCTATTAACCAGTGCCCCGTTAGGGAGCGTATGACTGCGCTGCACCTTCGTCTGCCGAGCTTGCATAGCTCAGAGGTGCGCTTCCTATCTATGGTTGGCCATGTTTGCCGAGGTCTTCGACAACGTGATACTGATTGCCACTTGTTGTCTGTTAGTTGCTTATATTGCTCCTTTATTATGAGCCTACATGTGGCCATCGGCATACGAGTACCCTCCTTGTCTTGGAAAAGGGGGGTTGTAGTGCCATGTCTGGCCAGCTCGTCTGCAATACAGTTGCCCTCGATGTCCCGGTGGCCCGGGACCCATATAAGGCTAATGACAAATTGCTGAGCCATCTCGTGAAGAGATTTGCGGCAATCTGCAACGGTGGCCGAGTTTGCGGAGATCGCATTAAGCGATTTGATTGCGGCTTGGCTATCACTGTAGATATTTACATGGGTTACCATGGCGGTAGTTTCCTGAAGGCAGTTTAGGGCTTCCTTGATCGCAATGACCTCCGCTCGGAAGACGCTGCAGTGATCAGGGAGTCTAAAGGAGTGCCTAATGTTTAGCTGTTCGGAGTATATGCCTCCTCCGACCCTATTGTTCAGCTTTGATCCATCTGTGAAGATGTTTAGGGCCCCTTTGGGCCTGGGGGTCCCCCACTCCACTCGTCTCTGTGGGGGATAATTGCATAGAAGGGGGTATCCGTGTATTCCCTTGGAACACAGTAGTCCATTTTAGTAGGGACGGAAGTGCCGTTTAGGATTGAGGAGTGACCTGTGTGCTGTGGTGCCCATTGGTCGGAGTCTCTCAGTCGTATTGCAGCCATTTGTGCCCTTTCTTTTCCTGCTAGGGCAAGGCTTTGGAGGCACAGAATAGCATCTAGCGCATCATTTGGAGTGGTACGAAGAGCTCCACTGATGCAAAGGGCGGCTGTTCGCTGAACCTTGTCGAGCTGTTTGGTGATCGTCCTTTTTGATAAGGCCGGCCACCAAACAGTAACTCCGTAAAGAGTTATCGGTCTTACTATGGCTTGGTATATCCATTGGACTATCCTTGGGTTCATGCCCCATTTTAAGCCGATAGCTTTTTTGCAAGTGTAGAGGGCTATCGTGGCCTTCTTCACTCTGTCTTTGATGTTCAGGTTCCAGTTTAGCTTTTTGTCGATTACTAACCCTAAGTAACTGGCACTGTCGCTAAAGGAGAGCCTGCATCCGTTTATGTGGGGGGGTTAAGAGACGGAATCTTGTATTTGCTTGTAAATAGCACAAGTTCTGTCTTTGAGGGATTAACTCCAAGACCTCGCGATTCTGTCCACCTTGACAGTTTCGCGAGCTTTGCGGTCATTAAGTCGCAGAGTGTTTGAGGGTATTTGCCCGAGAAGATAATTGCTACGTCGTCCGCGTATGCCACGACTTTGCAGCCCCCCTTCCAGGTCACATAGAATCTTGTTGACTGCTATGTTCCATAGAAGGGGGGATAGGACCCCACCTTGCGGTGTGCCTCTACTGACATACCTCGACTGAGTGGACGATCCCATCGATGATGTCACCGTCCTGCATGTGAGCAATTGATCAATGAGCATCACCAAGTGACGATCCACCCCGAGGTCAGTCAGCGCTTCCGTAATGGCACCGGGTATGACGTTGTTGAAAGCTCCCTCGATATCTAGAAAAGCGATTAGACAGTAGACAGTACTTCGTGAAGTGCCGTTTCCGTGGATTTTCCTTTCCGGTAGGCATGCTGTGCTCCTGACAACAATTGAGGATTTATAGTAGTTCTCAAGTGTAGCCCGACGAGTCTCTCAAAGGTTTTGAGAAGGAAGGATGATAGACTAATTGGTCTAAAGTCCTTTGGTATGGAATGCGAGGCTTTACCTGCTTTAGGGATAAAGACTATTTTTGCCTTAAACCAAGCGTGTGGTATTCTCCCCACTACCAGTATCTTCTTGAAGATACATCGCAGCCAGTTGATGGCTGTGTCTCCGGCCTTTTGTAATTGTGCCGGAATGATATTGTCCGGACCAGGGGATTTGAACGGATGGAAGCTGTTTATTGCCCAGCCTATGTTCCGTTTTGAGAAAATATGGTCCATTGAGGTGATCGAACCCTCACTAGGGAGGTGAGTCGGTCCATTGATGGAGCACCCTGGAAAATGAGTGTCGAGAAGAATGTGTAGGGACTCCTCACTTGAGTTAGTCCACGTACCATCGCTTCTCTTAAGGTATCCCACCGAGGGGGTCGTTTTGGAGAGGATCTTGCGCAGTCTTGCAGCTTCCGACGTTTCCTCGATTTTAGAACAAAATCTTTGCCAAGAGGCCCTTTTTGCCTGTCTGATTTCTTTCTTGTATAGGGCCAGACTATTTTTATAAGCTGCCCAGTGTTGCTCCTCGTTAGCGCGTTTGGCCCTGTTGAAAAGGGACCTGCAGCTTTTTCGTAGGGTATCTATTTGTTTTGACCACCAAGGGGGTTTTTTTCCCCTTGTGTTGGTTTGATGGGCATGCTGCCGTGAAGGCCGTGTTGCATGCTTTAGTAAACCTGTCCACTAGATGATTTAGATCGTGCTCTGTGTTCAGGCAGATTGGTGCCTTGGAGGGAAGAAGTCCCTCCATGACTGTGACATATTTTTCCCAGTTGGCTTTCCAAGGGTTAGCAAAGCGACAGTGGGTTTTGGGTTCTCGAGAGATAGTGTGGTCTCTGATATACCTGTGGTCCGAAAAGGAGTGGTCCCCCAGAACTTTCCAGTTCGTTACTAAGTCTGACAGTTTGTGAGACACTAAAGTTAGGTCAATTACCTCTTGTCTATTCTTAATTATAAACGTAGGATCATTGCCCCGATTGCAGATAAGAAGATTAGAGTTAAGGATGAAGCTGAATAATGACTCACCCCTTACATTCGTGTCCGAACTCCCCCATTGGGTGTGGTGGGCGTTGGCGTCGCAGCCTATTACAAGGCCTATGTCCGACCTTTCGCTATCTCTGGTGAGCTTGCGAACTAGGTCACCGGGAGGATCGCTTTCCTCATGAGCCATGTAGGACGACATCAGCCTTATTTGGGAACCTTGTAGTTCAAGGCTTGCCGCTGTGTTGTCACCATTGCTAAAGTTTTGGAGCAGAAAGATATTTAAGTGCTTCCTTGCAAGAATGCAGGTACGTATTTGACCTTCTTTTCTGAGCTACAATAAGCTTGTGCTCCTTCGTCGCTAATCCACAGACCTTGTCTCCTACTACCCAAGGCTCTTGGATCAGGACTACGTCTGCTCCGCTCGCTTCCAAGCGGAGTATGAGGGCAGCAGATGCTGCTTTACAGTGGTGGAGATTTATCTGAAGGAGTTTTAGAGACATCGACAGAGTTCTCCACCACTGTATTATCGGCGTCCGAGTCGTCTTCGATGGTGTCATCGCGACACATCGCCTCGAACTCACGCATTAGTGCCGTGTCGGAAGAGTAGCCGTCGTGGGCAGGCTCTGGGTCGTCATCTGGTGCTTCGATCTCCGAGGCAACGTCCTGCTCGACTGGGTTGTCGACAGGACGTGCCTCGGCCGCTGCATCCGACTTATACACCCTGATGCTTACCGCACTGAAGCCAAAGTTCAGTTCTCCTTTCTTGGCCTCAATTGGGGCTAAGGATTCCTTATTGAGGACGAGAACCACCTGGTGCATCGGGCCTTGAGTCGCCTCCACCTTAACTACCCTCCAATCGGAGGTTGGTAGCTCCGGGTTGCACCGCTGCAGCATTGTTAGGATGCGCTCAGGCTCCTTTATGGAGGCGGGCACCCAAACTCGCGCTCTGGGCCTACTGGGCACCTCACTCCAGTCGACTGCGACAAGTTTCGCCCCTGGGTAAACCTCTCCGACTTGCGCTACCGCTGCTTTATAGAGCTGGACGGAGCGCTCGTCTTCGCAGGCTATAATCTTAATGCAGCCCTGATACCACCCCATGTCTTTACAGACTGGAGGGGGGCCGGGTTGCTTGTCCAGTAGATGGAAGCAGCGGTCGGCCAGTGCCGCTTCCACCCACTTCCACTGGTTCCTGGGGATCTTCGAGTCCGCTCTGCCCTTATCCAGGACGCCGATCAGCGTCCTCTCTTTGGCAATTTGCGCGAACGATACGTTCGGCAGCACTCTGGAGCGCTTTGGAGCCGGTCCAGGAGTCTCCTGTGAGCGCTGCCTTTTGGTTTGCGGGGCTGTCGTCTTCGGCGGGGCAACCCTCTTCGGTGCCTCTTTGCCAAAGTTAAGCAGCACCTTTGATGCCCATTCGACCTTTTTCCTCCACTGGTCGGTCGGGCTGGACATTGTACTAGCATTTTGCCGACGGAGTATGTTGCCAGCACTCCTCCTCTCGGCATACGTGTACGCTTTGGCTTGGGCGCTAGTCGATGGCAACTCGCTCCCCGCAGCCTTACCAGCAGGCAGAGCAGCCGCAGGGTTGCAGAGCCACTCCACCAAGGTATCGGCTTTGGTCGGCGATTTGCCACCCACCCCGGAACTAGGATGGGACCCCTTTGGGTTCGCCCTAGCGTCTTCCGCCGCGCTGGTTTTACCAGCTATTTCGCGGGTCAGGCCAGGCCTTTGGGCCGATGCCTTTCCCTGTATGGGATTGCTCCCAGTTGGCAGTTGGGGAGCGCCAGACTCGTTGTTGTTGTTTTTGTTTTTATTGTATTCCATATTTGATCCCACGATTTGCAAAGAAAGGGCGGTCCATCCGGGCAGAGATTCACGTTGCCCGGATAAGGCATCATTAGAACAGGGGGCTGCCAAGTCCCTGAGCCCTCCGTTAACGACTGGGCTAGTTTTTATACCGGGCCCCCAGCCAGGCTGACTCTCGGCACGGGTCGAATAACACGCTTAGTCCGGCCCGGTGTGAGATGAGTGTGGGGGTAGGGATGTGGGTAGGTAATGTGTAGGGATGGGGTGTGTGTGAGCTACTTAAATGAGGCGGCACCACAAGCGCATCGTCAGTGTTGCTACTTCGCGAACACCCGCTGGCTGTCCGGGACTGCTTATTTCGGTGCCTTCCCTAGGGATGACCGCTTATTCGCAGCTGGCCTACCTCAAGAGGTAGGTCATTCGCTATCCGCAACCTGCGACCCGTCCGGTGGCCTCAGCTAGGCCCCTCCGAGCCATCTCACATGCTCGTCAGACCAGACTCTGAGCTCCTGCTCCAGCTCGAATTCTAACCGTCGCAATTCGAATCGCAGATTTCCTGCCATCCACTTATACATCCAATACCAGTTCCTAACATGGCCAGTTACCAATATGTGGGAGGCTTTTAGCAAATCCCACCATTATAAGTGGTATACCGATTTTAGATGTACCTATATACGAAACTGCATTAGTTCCTTGCTTCGCTTCCACGAAGCTCGGATGATTCCGATTAGGGTTTGCTACCGAGCCCCTTGCTTTGATCAATCCTCCACCGGTCTCTGTTCAGCGTTGGTCCACTAACAAATTTGTTAGCTATGTTTGCTGGTTTGGACGCACTTCCGGTCCTTCTCTTTCCTGACTACTCCGAATGCAGTCGATCACCGTAGCGTAGCGACGCATAGATTCTCCGCTATGCTAAAAATATTTTTTGCTTTTAGCAGATGTGGGTATATGTTAAGCGGTAACTTAGGCGGTAACTTCTAACTTCTAACTTCTTCAGATTTATTCCTTCGACTATATTGGGATCGCTGCTGGACGGAGTCGATCTGCCAAACGCTGTGGCGTATCGCCCTGACGGCCGCCTCCCACAAAACACCAAGGTGACCATGGAGGGATGAATTTCCACTTTACCCCTTGCTCCGCTGCGAACGTCCTTTGCGAGGGCTGGGAACGCGACGTCTTGCGTTTCAGCTTTTGAATGTAAAAAGAAAACAATTAGTCAATAGGTTCGGGAAAATTTTTAAATGGACGGCCTTCGAAGCAAAATAAACAAACACCGCAAAATACATTTTGAGGAGCGGACGACTTTGAATTCGAAAAAAAAGTCGGACACTAAAATTCCACACCACAGATTAAGCACAGACGATCTTCTCTAATCCTGTCTGCTGGCAGACATGAACTCATCATCATCATCAACTCAGCATGCAACAGCCTTTCTCCCACCCTGATAAGCGAAAATATCAAGCTTTTTTCTGTAATCCTCTGTATAAACAGGGAATGTCATATGCAAACTCGGCAGCTTTGAAAACTTTGTCTTCGACGAAAACTAGGAATCATGTTTGACTTCATCTTGAAATATGCGAAAGTCTGCGAAATGTTGTTAGTAATTGGCAAAACATTCTCTTAAGCCTTTATACTCATTTTACTTATTTTCAAGTTTTGTTAGTAATATTTTACGCGACATTACGAACGTGACAAGATTTCCACTTTGTATGTGACAGGAATTTTTCATCAAATTGTATTTAGAAAAAAATATTACTTTAAAACTTTAAAATATTACAATGATATAAATAATAAGGAATAATTCTTTAATAAGCAAACGAATATTTGAGATATTATTTTTCGCGCATTCGTAGAAAGCAAATTAATAATAAAGCAAGACTTTTTTGGTTTTCGTTATTTGCCAAACTTTTATATTCAATACAGCCTGAACCACATCGACTTCACCCTTGCCATGCGACGATGCAAAATAGTTTCACTCAACTGCTTTACATTCAAATTCAACTATAACATTTTTTAGTCTTAAAATAATAAACAAATTTTTAAATTGCGAACTACTTCTGTCCGAAAACATATACATTTTTTTTTTAAATGTGCTTGATCTTTTTTAAATCTTTAATAAAATGTTAATAATTTGTTAAAAATAAGAAACGGAAATTTTCATGGATTTGGGTCGATATCTGTGTCGGTTCGATTTCGCAAAAGGCAAGCAACTGCGAATTAATTTCCTTACATCTGGGTATAGGGTTTTTCAGTGTACATCCTCTAAGTGTAGAGTTTGTTCACAGGGTTATCACATACTCCTGCACAGATATGCAGCTCCAAATGGCACTCAGAATACGGACCCATGGGGCCATAGGAGTTCAGTCTTCGTCACATCCTGCGTAGATTCACCATGATTCCACAGAGATCGAGCACGTTAGACAGGTTTGACCAAGTCCAGGTCAATTTCATGACGGAAAGCTATACGCAATCTATAAGATTGTCAAGGGTAAACCGTTGCTTGACAGTAAAATCTGTAGGAATGTCAAGCTCAGTCTGAAGAAGTGAATCATAATTTCGTCGCCGATTCTTAGGCTCTCAGCAGCATTACGAGCCAGTAGCCTGATAACAATCTTCCCATTAGGCAGTGGAATATTGTTCCAGAGAAAAATGTATCTATAAAATATTTACCAGAACAAATTTCTGTTGAAGACTGTTCGGGCCAGCCGCTAAACAACAGGCCTAACATAAAACTATACATACAATACAATACAATACAATATTCAATGCACTGTAAACGCCCACGTTCGGCAGCGCTGCTGCGCTCTCCCTCTGTAAAGGGCGCTCTGCAGCCGCCGCCTCGGCTCTAGCTTTGCTTAGCCGACGGTGCTAATTTCTGTAATCTGCTAACCTCTCTGCGCATTGGTTGCATTTGGATCTCGATTATATGTACATTTATCTGGTTGTGCTAAGAGCAAGCAATCGGCTTTCGCTAGAAGCCGCCAGTATAAATAAACAGCTATTACATTTGAACAATTCGCATTATTATTTTGGATAAAAATAGGTGCCAAAAAAGCTTGACATCTCAAACATTGGTGACCCCGACGTGATTAAAGACATTGGCTAATCGCGTTTCGTGCAAAAACATTTAAATTGAACAATATATTCGGTTCTGTGCAGTTTAACCACAAAAAAATACATTGGTGCAGAATATAAACGGTTTATTGTGACGGCTAATAACATGCTGAGTCTTTATTAACGTAAAGTTCAGTCTTTATATGATCGAATGAGCGGGCTCGGCGAATCATTCGCTGGCAATAAGATCGATAATTTGAACGCCACGGAAATCGACGTTCGTATCGACATGCTGGCAGAAATTCGAGTGGAATTTAATAAGAATGAACTGGAAGCGCTCAATCAAGACGAGATTGGGAGTCAAGGTTTGGACAAGGTTGGCGATCGCAAAAAAACTACTTTTACATGGATTTGGTGTTCTGGAATACCATAATTTGTGCACACTAGACCAAATTCAACCTATTTGGGTCGGATGGAAGGAATTTTGTGTGGCGACAGCCCACTACTGAGCTGGATCCCAAACATGTAAAAGCGACAGTCAAGCACGGCGGAGGAAGTGTCATGGTATGGGTATGTACAGGCCGCAGCCGGCGTCGGAAACTTGGCGTTTTTTGACTCTACGATGGATAAGCTCACGTACTTCAATATTCTCAAAGAAAATTTGCACCAAAGCTCCGAGAAACTAGGAATCCGACTTGATTTCCGGTTCTATCAGGATAATGACCCGAAACATTCGTCCGGAATAGTGCAGTCGTAGCTTATCTGGAACTGCGCCCGCTTGATGATTCGCCCAGCCCAGTCTCCAGACTTAAATGTTATTCAAAATTTGTGGGCTGCGCTGGAGAAAAACACCCAGAATCACAGGATTTCTAGCAAAAACGACCTTTAAAAAGCTCTTCTGGAGGAATGGAGCAAAATAATCCCGGAAAGCACTCGGAAGCTGGTCTCTTCCATGAATAGTAGGCTAAAAGCCGTAATAAAGGTGAAGGGATTAAAACACCAGCTTTTCTGTTCGTAGATCATGAAGCAACGAGCTTTCATTTAACAAAGGACTGAAAATGCCGTTCGACCTCTGTAAACCGTAAGGGTACGGCTGACCAGAGTAAACGTCCTGCGAATAGGTAGTTTGGAAAAAACGGGCAAAAATATCGGCAATTGCCTTATCATTATCTGCCGACGTATTGAGGAAGGATAGCGAGGATGGGCGGACGTTCTACGCTTACTGTTTACGAAGCTGTAAACGTATCCTGCATCGAGGTAGGTAATTCTGATAGCATTGAGCGTTAAGAACTGAAAAGTTTGACCGAGCTATTACATAATGAGAAAGACAAAAAGGAGAGCCAACTTCTTGAAATTTTTTATAAAGTCTTGATTTTAAGTTTTTTAAGACTGGATAGCTTCTCCGTAAACCAAGAGGGTTTCCTCGATCTAATAGGACAGAAAAGTGGGATGCAAGAGTCAAAAAGTAAATCCAGTGCATCATAGAAAATGTTTTTGCCTATCGTACCATCAGTACACAAATACAAAGCGGACCAATCAAAATCCCTAATGAGGTTAAGCTTCGTAAGCTCGGCTTTACGGTAGCAGCGGACACACTGAGGTAGTCTACCCGACCGATCCAATACAGTTGGTCCAATATCGAACGACACTTTGAAAGTAGGATGGTAGGCATCTTCAGGTATAGTGAGCTAGGGGACTCGATTTAACAACGCTAAGGTCGCATCCGTTACAAAGCACAGATCAAGAAATCGACCCAAGGAATTTTTAACATGGTTAACTATTGATGCGGATCAAAAATGTATATACTTTATGGTCACCGCTATCAGCACAAAAAGAATATACCCCTGTACTTTATACTCTATACGTTAAGCTGCAGCTACACAAGGCAGAATTTTTAAGCTTTTCCAAACTGCAAGTACAATACAACCAGTTATAAGAAACTTAAGTTCTTCGAAAAGAGAGGCACTACCTCTAGAAAAAATATGACATTTAAAAAATTTATTTTAATTCTTTAAACGAAGCTAAATCGTAAAAAATTTAATCTATTAGAACCTGGGCGGAGTTTTTTACCTCGAAATCTCTTACATCGACTGGGATGTTTATATGTGAGTTCTCTGGCCAACAATGCTCAGGCTCAAATACAAATTTCGCACCTTTTAGCCAAATGGTTTCAAGGAGCTCAGGGAGGTCGCATCCGCGAGATGCGTCCACTGGATTTCACAGTGGCGGCACATGATATCAAGTAAAATTTTCTGATAGCTGAATTGTGTCTATTTCATTTACCCATTACTCCAATAATAGTCTATTGGGTACCTTATTTATTGGAGCCAATACTGATATCGGTGCTGACACTCGATACAATCGATTGCGCGTATATAAAGGCAACATCCGTTCGCTTTTTTTGCTTCCGCGAATCTGTGGACTTTTACCACTGAGCACTTGATTACACCTCACATTTAGCGTGTCAATATCATCGGCTCCAGTTAGCAGTTCGTTTATATACAAATCATTGCAAATTGTGTCGAAACCAATCTTATGTGTGTCCCTAGATACACTCCAAGTTCTTGCAATATTTGTAACACTTCAGATGGATTTTCTCGCTATAAAATGAGTGGAATGTTACGATCGTCTTCAGCCATGCTCACTTGCTGTAAATATTTGATTTATCTGCTATTAAGATGATGCGATTAAAACGAAGTCAGACGACACATAACACATAACAATTACCTCTGAATAGTGGGGTTCACCATTATAATGTCAGTTAATGACTGTGACGATATAGTTTTTTTTTTTTTTTTTTTATAGGCCTCAGGACGCATTGATGTGTTATAAAAATTGTGAAGTCCTAATGGAATATTATTGGCTGTTGGATAAATATGACCTAACGTACATTTCGCTGTTTTGAAAATTATACTTCTTCTTAAACATAAGAATCGGTCACATCGAACGAAAATTCAAGCATAAGTGGATTAGATTTAAAGGGCAGACGAACTTCAAAACTTCCTGAATTTAAATTGGACACATTTTTAAAAAAAAGGTCTTCAACAGAAATTGTTCTGGTAAATATTTTATAGATACATTTTTCTCTGGAACAGTATTCCACTGCCTAATGGGAAGATTGTTATCAGGCTACTGGCTCGTAATGCTGCTGAGAGCCTAAGAATCGGCGACGAAATTATGATTCACTTCTTCAGACTGAGCTTGACATTCCTACAGATTTTACTGTCAAGCAACGGTTTACCCTTGACAATCTTATAGATTGCGTATAGCTTTCCGTCATGAAATTGACCTGGACTTGGTCAAACCTGTCTAACGTACTCGATCTCTGTGGAATCATGGTGAATCTACGCATGATGTGACGAAGACTGAACTCCTATGGCCCCATGGGTCCGTATTCTGAGTGCCATTTGGAGCTGCATATCTGTGCAGGAGTATGTGATAACCCTGTGAACAAACTCTACACTTAGAGGATGTACACTGAAAAACCCTATACCCAGATGTAAGGAAATTAATTCGCAGTTGCTTGCCTTTTGCGAAATCGAACCGACACAGATATCGACCCAAATACATGAAAATTTCCAATCGAATGGTTGAAGCCGCAATAATTTGTTTCGTAAACTTAAAATGCCTGTATGGTTTCCAGGGCTTCATCGGACAAGCACGAAATGAGATGGTTGAACTTCTCTACTGGACATTGACCAATCGAAATCTATTAAATTTTCAAGCAAGCTAACACACTGTTCAAATTGCGGAAGATCTGGATTCGAAATGTCCCAAATACCAAAATAAACAATGAAAAGCTCAAGGCCCACACCATCAATGGATGATCGCTTAATGCGATTTCCTCGAACTCGGCCACCGTGAAAGACTGCCGCAAATCTCTTCACGAGATGGCTCAGTAATTTGTTATCAGCCTTATTTGGGTCACCGGCCACATCGAAGCAACATGTGTCAATTATATACAACGCAAATAGATTGGGCGCCCCACATAACGATTTTTTTTTTCGAAGTTCAAGAGACTAGGAAGAGGAGGAAATGGTGGAACACTTGTTCTGCTCATGTCCAGCTCTCATCAGAAAAAGGCTACACCATTTAGGCTCGCCCTTCACAGCAGACATTTATGAAATGTCCACAATATGTCCCAGAAAGACCGCAAACTTTATAAGAGCTATCGGATGGGATAAAGGGGAAGATGCCCTGCGGTACCACAACGAGCCGCAACTAGCCTAAGTGTGATGGGTTTCTAGTGAGCCTCGCAGCCGCCTTTACCTAACCTAACCTAACTTTCACAAGTACTGTCAAGTATGCCATCGAGGCTGAGCACGAAAATACGGTATACCGGAGATGATACAAATATGTATATGTATATATACATATATATAAATTAAACTTCAGAATTGAAAAAACTGCTCTTATCCGGTGCAAAGCGAGAAATAATTCTTTATTAGGCGATACGCCACGAATGAAGATAAAATATATTCTGAACATAAAAAGACTTAATATTATAAACGGTACCTAAATGCCCCGGCTGCGCTGCTACCGCTGCTAAAGTTCGCTACAGCCGTCTTCGAAGAACCGTCGCATCCGTCCCGTGTGTGGAATCTTATTACCCAGCGAACGTTTTGCATCACCCAGTCGTCCAGCAAGAACCGCAGCATCAGGGCCAGATGTGTGGGAACTTATGTGTGGGAATTCCGCCGCTGACCACCGAAACTACGGTGTCAGCTTCTTTCGGCCAATTGCCGGGTGTCAGTTGTTAACTATTTCCCTTCGGAAGCTAGGCCGTCCTTGGGTACACGCTGATTACCACCACGACGGTTGTGCCAGATGAGATGTGATCCGATCCGATCTCCTTGAGTAAGCTAACATTCTCCTCGCTTAGCTGATGCAGGTAAGGAAGGCTCAGTACCCTGTTATGTCCACTGATGTTCAGCAAGGGGAAGGAAGCAACTCCTGGAAACCGACTTTAAATGATGTTAAGATTCACGTGCTTAGTTCCATTTATTAGGGCATAAGAGTCCAACGTGACCAGGCTACCACTACATGGACCTCCGTTCCGTTATTGCTTTTTACTGTTGCTGGGCGATCGTTAACAATGATGGTGCCATCGTCAACCACGGTGATGGCTCAGCTGAGTTTTGCAATGAGCTATGCCACCGGTATGTGCGTTGCTATTGCCGAGGACGTGCAGTTTGACACGGCTAGGACTTACTTTCCACATTTCTCTAATATGTTCTCGAGCAACTGCAGGTTTGTGTCGTTGTGCGCAACTGGGAAAATAGTTATCTTATTCATAGCATACTAACTATAGGAAATTGTATAATAATTTTGACAATATCTTTTGATTGTAAAATCTTAATTTTAAATACCTCTAACATTTCGGTAACAGTAGTCTCTGTGATTTGGTTCGTGAGAATAGACTTTAGAACAGCGTGGTCTTGTATGCTTGGACTTATTATATTTACTTTAGCAAGAGTTTTGTAAGCATGAGGTTTGTTATTTCGGTTATAAGCATTATATTTCTAGCATTATATTTCTAGCAAAGTCTCATATAAATGACTGGTATCAATTTGTTTAGCTTTCGATAACTTGAGCAATTCATTGACTGTGTTTGTTAGCTAGCTGGTTTGTTATACCCGGTACTCGAAGAGTATAGGGGTATATTAGATTTGTGTTGATAACGGATGTGTGTAACGCCCAGAAGGAAGCATTTCCAACCCCATAAAGTACATATATTCTTGATCAGCATCAATAGCCCAGTCGATATAGCCATGTCTGTCCGTCCGTCCGTCTTCATTAGCTCCTATATCTCAGAGACTATTAAAGCTAAAGCAACCAAATTTTGTATCTAGTCTCCTGTCTTATCACACTACTCCAAGTGTATTTGAAAATTTCGCACCACCCCCTTCCGCCCCCACAAAGGACGAAAGTCTGTGGCATACACAATTTTGATCGGATTATTAATATAGCCACAACAAAGAAAATCATTTCAAAAGTCATCGTTCCCTCTTGCTCTCTCTCACACGCGACCCTGTCTTTTTTGCCTATTCGTCTAAATGAGTGCCTAGATCTCAGAGACTATAAGAGTTAGAGTAACCAAACTTTCTATCCAAGCTCCTGTGATATCACTGCAATACAAGTTTATTGCAAAATTTTGACACGCCCCCTTCCGCCCCCAAAAAGGACGAAAATATGTGGAATCCACAATTTTTAAGATAAGAGAAAATCAAAAACGCACAATTGTTGAAAATCTACCAGATTGCCAAATCTGGATCTGGTCGAACTACTTTTATAGCCAGAATGAACAAATTAAATTTCAGTCGCTACGCAACGCCTGACAAGCGCTTACTTATTCCCTCTCTCTCTCGCACACACTTACACGTCTCGTATGAGACTACATGTACAACATGTAGAAATGTAGAAGCTGATGTAAAAATTATATGTAAACAAAAATGGAAACGGATAACTTTTAATATATATAAAAATCTAGCATAGGGTTCGACCTAATTTTTTGAAATTTTCTATTTGGGCCAAAATTTAATTCGTCCCTTTTGCGAACTTATAATAAATAACATACATCATAAGATCACATATATTCTGACTGAGTACTGGGTATAAAGTAGAGCCGCGGCCTTTGCCGCAGCTCACAACGTTCCCTCTCGTTTTATTCTGAGTTCTCGAATTGATCAAGACTGTTACTCGGATCTTTTCTAAGTCACTAGCATCAGGTGTGGCCGCGACAGCCTTGAGGGCAGTCCCCAAGAAGTCCGAACTCCTTACCCCACGGTGGTACACGCTAATCGTGGACAAAAAATCCCTTCAAACTGTAGGAGCCGAATGTAGAGAAATGTTAGAGAGCATCACTGATGGATCAAGTTATATTTCGATAAAGAATAAAAGCGCCAAGCTATAATTAAACTTCGAAAGTGGATCGTAAGCTGTAAGCTTTTCGACAAGCTTTAGAAAGAGAGTCGCTGCATTGCTCATGCATTTAAGCGAAACGACGTTGCGATGCGCTGCTAGGAGAGCAACATAAAGAGAGCATAGATCGAAGCTTGGTCGGAGTTCCACTCAAATTAGCTAAAAGATCATACGAGTAAACCGTTAAAGCTCAAAAATATCTCCCGATTATACAGTTAAAGCTCCAAGCGTCATCCGATCTTTGAGCTTTATGTTGGTAGGGCTCAGTGTACACTAATAAAGGTAGTCGCATAGAGAGCAGCAAAGAAGGTATTCGTAAGTGTTAAAATGACAGAAGAGAGAGAGAGACTCACAAATGCGTTGTGAGAAAGAGTCTCAAAGGAGGAATGCATTTATTCTCTTGTGCCAAAACAAAGAAATTTGTACGTGAATGCAAATGTATGTATATATAATAATAGTTAATATTAATAATATGTATATATAGTAATCTTGCATAAGAATCAATACGGCGGCGACATTGTAAATACGCAAAAAAGTCTGAGGGAACCCGAAAAAATCGTCCGCGGAGATGCTTCGCTCGCAACTGTTCACAACAGACTGAATCGAAAGAAGCAAAACAAGAGAGCGAGCGAGCCGATACGACTACCTTTATTAGTATACCGTCTCGCATATCTGATCTCTCGGCGTTTTCTCATGCTAAAGTCAGTGTACAGCGAAAATAGGTTCAAGAAAAATAACATCATTTCAAACCAAAAGTGCAACAATTGGCTTAATGTCGCAACTGCAGCTGAAGTTCCAGGTCCTATACATCGTGGGAATTTACCTGACGAGTTTCCACCATCGAAAAAAGTACGGCATGAGGAACCAGATTCTGCTGATCCAAAAGTAAGTCTTTGATACATGAAAATTTTAGTTTTTTTTCCGATTTGATTGCGCTTGGGAGTTTTTATACCCGGTATAGAAGAGTATAGGGGTATATTAGATTTGTGGGGATAACGGTTGTGTGTAACGCCCAGAAGGAAGCGTTTCCGACCCCATAAAAAGTATATGTCGTCTTGATCAGCATCAATAGCCGAGTCGATATAGCCATGTCTGTCTGTCCGTCTGTCCGTCCGTCCGTCTGTCCGTCTTCATTTGCGCCTATATCTCATAGACTATTAAAGCTACAGTAGCCAAGTTCTGTATTCAGTCTCCTGTGTTCTCACACTACTCTAAACATATTTCAAAATTTCGCCCCGCCCCCTTCCGCCCGCACAAAGGACGAAAGTCTGTGGCATACACAATTTGAAGATGCAGAAAACTAAATATGCAGAATCATACAGAAAGACCATTTCTATCAGAGTGTTTAATCTGGATCATATCGGATCATTATTATAGCTACAATGAAGAAAACCATTTAAAGTCATCATTCCTCTCGCTCTCTCTCACACGCGACCCCATCTGCTTTGCTTATTCGTATAAATGAGCGCCTAGTTCTCAGAGACTATAAGAGCTAGAGCAACCAAACTTTCTATCCAAGCTCCTGTGATACCGAACCAGCACAAGTTTGTTTTAAAAATTTGCCACGCCCCCTTCCGCCCCCACAAAAGACGAAAATCTGTGGAATCCACAATTTTTAAGATAAATGAAAACCAAAAACGCAGAATCATGAAAAATTACCATATCTACCAGATTACCGAATCTGGATCAGATCGGATCAATATTATGGCCAGAAGAAACAAATTAAATTTCAGTGGCTACGCAACGCCTGCCAAGCGCTGACTCATGCCCCCTCCCTCTCTCGCTCTGTCCTAAACACTTGTACGTTTCAAATATGTAGTTATACATGTCATGTAGAAATGTAGGCGCAGATATACAAAGCATATGTAAACAAAAATGAAAACATGTATAAAAA
>JAWNKY010000956.1:0-183452 GCA_035041765.1 Drosophila algonquin | reverse complement strand
CATTTGTACATATTTTCATTCGTTCATTATATTCGTTTATAGTACATTGAACAAAATTAGAATTAGTGGTAGTGTATTGACGGAAACTAAAAGCACTAACCATACAATATATAGACACGACACTCCATACATTGAATTTGGTCGCACCAACATGGCAGGCATCAGCTACCCGACGAGTCGTGAGAGTGTATGTGTGCACATGTATTCTGACGTACTTTGCGTGTTTTGCATGTGTGGACCTGCTACCGGGCGAGTCGTGAGAGTGTATGTGTGCTCATGTACTTTCGTGTTTGCAAGTGTGTATGAGCGCACAACTGATATTTGCGCTTTCTCAACTTTGTTTTGATTTTTGTGCTCGCGCCACCCTTCACTTTAGCATTTTTAGAGTCGACCCTTTTTGAAGACGCTTGCCTTATAATAGCAGAATAATTGTTATTTTGTACATGCTTTAGATGCTAACTTTGTTTAATATAGCATATAAGTTAACAAGTAACATTCTCGGGCCACCCTAATATGTTTGGCACCACCCTAACATTCTCGGGTGACTCTATTATGTTTGGATCCATCCTAACATTCTTGGGTCAACTTCTGCACTCAAAGTGCTGATGCAGCAAATGTCGCTGAAGTGGGCTGCGCCCTAACACAATTGGCTACCAGCGATCGCCTGACTTTTGGATCTGTTGCATGGTCAGCACTTTTCGAATATGTGTGGCCGGCTCACCGGATATTAGTTTTCTGTTTTGTATGAACATTGATTCCGAGCGCTTGGCTCCAATAAATACTACTCCGGCTTAAGCCGTTAAAATACCATTGTTTTACTTTGCCGAGCCACAAGGCCAGCAAAAAGGAAGGTAGTTTCTTCCACCATAATCTTCTAATAAGAAGCAGCGGAGTCGCCGACCGTCCGACACGCACCCCTCCTGCAACGGAGCAACAACTGCACTGCCGCCGCCACCCCTCTGCGTACAGCAGACTGACTCTGGCCCATCGCAGCAGCCCCCGCCCCCCGCCAACGCGATCGGGAGAGCAGCGCCCCTCAGCTTCAGCCGTCTGTCCCCGTCCAACACGAGGGACACCGCCGCGAGGCACACCACTTAATCATAATTTATATACCTATCATCGGTCATTGGAATTTTGAAAAAATAATGTGCAATAACTTTATGGCAGCCAATTTAACTTTTTTTTGACACTGCATGGTTTTGGCTCTGAGCCACCGAATGTATATGTTAGGTTTTATCTGTTTTTCATTTTTGTTATAAAATTTTTTTACAGTGTTTTCTATCTTTTTTTTTTTGTATATTCTTACACCAACACCAGCCGTTTTATCCTGCTAACTTCGCCAGATCACGCACACTTCGCAAAGTGTAAGAGAGAGAGAGAGAGAATGAGTAAGCGCGTTCCGTATCCAAAGAAATTTATTTCGTTCGGACGGACAGACAATGCAGACGAGGAAGAGTGTGAGAGAGGCGAGGCGGGGCGAAACTTCGACATACAATTGCAACAGTGTCATATCACAGGAGTCTCGGTACAACATTTTGTTGCTCTTAGTCTCCGAGGTCTAGGTGCTTATCGGGATGGATGGACGTACAGACAGACATGGCTATATCGACTCGGCGATTGATGCTCAAGAATACTTTACGCGGTCGGAAATGCTTCTTATATACCCCTAAACTCATTTTGTACCGCCTATTTAAAAAAAACAAATCGATTTTAGAAGAATGTACAAATTCTCACCCACGACATATGACTAATATTAATTAAAACAATATATAATACACATCATTTTTTAATTTATTTTTTTTAACAATTTATAAGTAAAACAGTTTCTCCGATAAATAATAAAATAGTTTCTCCTTAATTCTTCGAAAAAATCATCACTTCTCAGTTCCAACATTTTTGTAGTTCAGTATTCTCGGAATCTTAGCATGAATTCGTAAAACGTCGCTCAGTGTCTACCAACCTTCTTGAATTTTCCACATTCTTATTGCAGGATTTGCTAAATAGTGTCAAGCCGATGCAGTTTATTCTGACTTTAATAAAGCCTTCGGACTCCGTTAATCACAATCTTCTTATCCATAAATTATCTCTCCTATGGTTTGGGTCTAACTAACTGCTAACTAATTCTTACCTTTGTAATAATTTTCAGCGTATCTGCTTTAACTCCTCTCTCTTTCGAAACCTGTTATAGTCTCATCGGCGGTGCCTCAAGGTAGCCATATGGGCCCCTTGTTATTTAACCTGTTTATTAACGATCTTCCCAAAGTGTTGTCTCATTCCCGTGTCCTAATGTATGCTGAAGATGTAAAGCTATGTTTTTCCTATAATTACCCCTTTTCCCCGCTATCTCTGCAAGCGGATCTTGACGCTCTTAACAATTGGTGCTTAATTAACGTTCGACCTCCTAACATTTCTAAATGCAATATCATGACTTCACCGCAGCCATTCCTTTTCGATTACAATAACATTATCCTACAACGCCTCTTCGAAGTTAACGACTTGGGCATTACCTTTGTACCAAATCTATGTTTCAACTCTCATATCTCTACTATCTCTAAAAAAACCAAAGGAGTCAAAAACTTTGTCCTTTGGAGTCCTTTGTCAAAAGATTGTCTAAGGAATTTACTGACCCGTATACTACGAAACTTCTGTACGTTTCTCTGGGCCGGCCTATCTTGAATTATGGTTCTTGTGTCTGGTCTCCTCACTACCAAAAATTTCAGGATATGCTCGAATCAGTACAGAAACAGTTCCTCATCTATTGCTGTCCCTTCCCGCCCGACTAGGCACGCCCGACTTTCCTCTTCATCTCTAACTCTGTCCTTCTAACTACTCTGATTATGAAACTATCCGTAGCCTTTGCCGAAACTATAACCTATTTTTCCATCTGTTTTTCTTTAATACTAGTTCTAATAAGGTCAAAATTATCTTAATGAATAACTTAATTTAAATAGCTATAATTGGGAATTGTTCGGCTACCGGCTTTTCTCTAACCTAAATTTGGCTGTTGGTGGGACGTTATCGGCTACTGAGCCGATAATCAGCCCCACCGGGTCTGAGTATTTGCATTAGCCCTTTCGTTTAATTAGTTCTCATGTTATTTTACCCCTACAGTTGAACTGTACATTGTTAAACTTTAAACAACAATAAGCAATAAAAAATAACGAGTATTTATTTTTATTTACGAAAAATATTTCCGCATTGTTTAACCCGTCAAAAATCTCACATCGATACTGTTTCATCGATTTATGGTTCATTACTATCGATAGCAGACGATTCAAAAATCTCGAGTGCAATGCTCATTTGTCTTGTTTTGAACAGAGTCGACCCAGTGACTAAACAGAAAAGGGACGAACAGCTGACTTATGAGAAGTTGCCGCTTTGGTCCGACCTTGCGAAAGTCTTGAATCGTCGATACCAGTCGACTTACCCAAGACAGACAACGTTATACCAAGCAAGCAGCATAATCACAGTTTACTTGCTTGATCTTGAAGATTGAATCGTGATCAAAAAGATGTAACGCCAAGTGATGGTGAATGAAGCTGATAGCCAGTTTTAACTCCTAGTGTGGAGAAGAGACTCATCTGATTCCTTGAGTTTGTATAAGCTTAACACCGTAACCTACGGGACTTGACCAGCCCCATTTTTACCTATCCGGTGTTTGAAAAGGTTGAGTGAATCTGCAAAGGTCTCATTCCCCAAAGCGGCTGACGTTATCGGGTCAGAATTTTACGTCAATGACATGTTAACTGGTGCTGCATGCGTAAAGGAGCTAAGTCCGAAATGTCTCAGGTTCTTCAAGCCGCAGGGTTTGAGTTGGCAAAGTGATTTTCCAACTTACCCGAGATCACCGCATCTGAGAGCACAGCCAAGCCCACCACGATTTCGGTTTCAGAATCGACTAAGGCATAAGGCATCTCGTGATTACCTAATGAAGATGCCTCAAATTTAAAATTGACCATTTAGTCAAAAAAGCGACAAAACTGAACATTTTATCGGTGACATCTAAATTGTTCGACCCTCTTGGTTTTAAGCTCTATCATCATAACAGGCAAGATCCTATTGTAGGAATTTTGGCTTAACAAATTAGATTGTGAGGAGTCGATACCGCTGCAATTAGAAACAGCGTGGAAGATGTTAAAAAACACACTTTCTCAATTGGAAGAGATATCTGATTGGGAAAAATCCAATGTTGCACTAAATACAGTTTGTGCCGCTAAGTACAGTTGATTCGGTTTAAGATGGACACGGGAACCGGACAGACCGACAATAAAACCTTGTGCGCTGTTTTGACTTCAAATTATAAGTGTTTTATTCTGGCAGCGTCGCCCTCTTCATGAGCGGCCGCTGCTAGCATGAGCTTCGTTCATATAAGGGACAACATAACATTGCAACATAACGCAACGTATTTGCCTTAACAATATCCATACCTCGGTTTGTGTCGATCGGACGTCACCGGTGAAAATACATACTTTTGCTGATGCCTCCGTGAGAGCTTATGGAGCTAGATGTCATCGAGATGTAGATGTGGAGTAGATGTCATCGAGGGACTTTCGTCACACATCAAGCTGCTCAGAGTGTTCGCATATACATATGTTCCTCTTTATAAGAAAATGCAAAGTTTTTAGAACGGTCTCACTGACTGGATATAATGAAGCATTCCAGAAAATTTTTGAGATCATAAAACATCACGAGTATCAAAAAGTACTAGATTCCGTAACGTTCTGAACGGCCAAGGGATTTTTTTAGTGGGCTGTTTTAGAGGGGAATTGCGTGGGCAAAGCGGCATCGACTCGGAACTTTCGAGTGGCCCCTCGTTGTGTCCGAAATCAGGAAAATCAAAGCAAGCAAGCAGCGTCGAAAGCTGAGAAGCAGAAACACGGGAGAGCAGAAAATAGAGGAAGAAAGAGTAGCGAAGGGCAACGGTGCTGTACCGCGCCGCAACCACGTGGTCGCCAGCGTCGCTAGGAAGCGGTTATTGGCTTCGCAAGCCGCACGTTCAGTTGCCTATTATTCACGTACAGCCGAGGCTGGCTTCCCTTACCTTCATAGCTATAGCATCAGCACGCGGCCACCACGCTTACCGAGATACGCTGTCCAGCAGCAGAGAAGCGTATCTCGGCAGCAGAGAAACACAGCCCAGCAGCAGAGCAGCTCAGCCCAGCAGCAGAGGGAGAGAAGCCGTGGAGTCTGAGCCGACGCCTTCGGATCGGCTGTGACACGGCGGCAGCGAGCCGGCAGTGGCGGAGCGAGCGGCAGAGGAGGCCAGCCCATATATTTCGGACCCCGAGGAGGATAGTTGGTGCGAAGCTTCAGATCGAGACGGTTGACCGGGGCATCGAAGTAAATCGCGACCAGTGTACAAAACCGCTCCACCGACCAGGATAATCAGGATCAACAACCGAGATACCCGCCGACCAGGACCAGGATAATCAGGATCAACAACCAGGATACCCGCCGACCAGGATAACCAGGATCAACGACTAGGATACACGCCGACTAGGATAACCAGGATCACCGGCCAGGACCCTCCTCAGGCAAGGACTACAACAAGGACCTTCCCTAAGCTACGATCAACAACAAGGACCAAGGATACCTGAAGTCATCGACCAGCATACCAAGGACCAACAACAGCGAGGGTCTTCAAGCAGGATCACCAGGACCCCTGCCCAGGATACCAAGGCGCTTCGACAATACAGATCGCCGACCAGGACCTCGTGCAGATTCAATCGGTACCCCGCGGTCGCGACCCAGTGTGAAAGCATTCCCCGCACGTTTAACCTCGAGCGTCTTCGCTACCCAGCTATCGGAATGGGCGTGCAGTTGATCTCGTATCGACGCAAGACGAACTGCAGAATATCGCTGCAGAGTTCGGCCTCAGCGAGACAGGGACCGTGGACGAGTTGCGCAGTCGAATAGCGGCTTTCATTTCACACGACAGCGATCGAAAAGTGAATGGAGGAGCTAGGCACCCTCAACGCTAGTGCACCCAGCCCCAGGAGACCGAATACAGTATCCCCGTCACCAGGATCTATCCGCCAAGAGAAGAAGGAGGGCATCCAGGTGGAACAACCTCTATCCATAGTAATCCCCGAGCTTCCCCGAGAAGCCTCGGCTGAACGACAGTTCAGCGACGGCAGCTACCCGCACCACTACGCCGAAGGATCCAGAACTTCGCGACCCGGTAGAGAAGAAATCCCTTATGCCATATTGGCTGACAAATTTCGCAACTGGGGACTGAAGTTTGATGGACTTTCGGATGCCTTAGCGGTCATCGAACGGCTGGAAGAGCGTGTGGAGTCTTATGGAGGGAGCCCGGAACAACTTCCTCGAGCTATTTCTGGTTTGTTAACCAACAAGGCGGAGGGATGGTTTCGAACATTCCAGATGCAGGACAAGCCTTGGGCCGAATTCCGGAAGGAGTTCTTGGAGTTCTTCCTGCCCCCTCGTTGTTTTCAGCGCCTGGAAGATACTATCCGAAGCCGATATCAACGACCCGGGGAGTCATTTCAGGATTACCTGATCGATCTCCGGCTCATAATGCAGCGAGCCCAATATACGCTAGAAAGAGAATTGGACAGGATCTACGAAAATCTCAGGCCCGAGTACCAGTTATTCACCCGGAGGCATGAGTTCGAGACGTTGAGAGAGCTCACACAGTTGGTAGTGGCGTACGAGGCGACTCGGGATCGCGAACAGACCTACCCAGCCAGCAATTCCACGGATACCAAACCAAGGGTACCACCATACCGACGTACCACTGCAGACGAGGCAATACCTTCCCGAAATGCAGAGACAGCTAGCCGCGTGACGACCCAGGATGGAGACCGACCTGTAGAGGAGGGTCACTTCCACGGCGCCTGTAGGAATCGACGAGAGTTGTTCTGCTGGGAGTGCGGCCGCCGCGGCATACGAACAATCGACTGCTGCCGTCAATCGATGACGGGAAAAGGAGTGAGTCTCCGCCCAGTAGGGACCCGAGCGGAGACGTACACCCAGGATCCCCAGGAGTAACGCATCATCTAAACTTGGAGGGTGGCAGGATCGCCGTGCTGGTCACCATCGGAAAATTACCATTGACAGCGACCTTGGATACCGGAGCGACCCGATCGTTTGTCAGTCATCGAATGGGTAAGGAGATAAAGACAGAGAGCACGCGGAGTGTAAGGACACAGGTCCGCCTGGCGGATGGAACCATGAAGAAAGTGACGCAAGCAGTGAGAGTCAAGGTACGGCTTGATCAACGAAAAACGCACGTGACCCTATTGGTATTACCCGTGGTGGTCGATGACTTCATACTGGGGCTCAATTTTCTTTGCGGAATTCAGGCGATAATCCTGTGTGGACGCGCATACTTGCAACTGACCCGGGAAATCGACTCCATCTCCGCATTATCACCGTGTCTGCCACACACAGCGACATCCTATGACAATCCCTCCCTGACCATGCCGCTCGTGACTCCGCCCTCGACCAGCTCTGCGACGAACACTAAGACAGCGCCATCAAACACCGAACACGCCGAACACAGCCGCCCTACCTGGACCATGCCAGACCTAGTAGCATCACCAGGACATCGCAACCGAACCTCGAATACGCCGAACACAGCCGCTCTACTAGGACAACGTCAGCCAGCCCCGACCGTACCAGACCCAGCAACAGAACTTTGCCGGAGACGACTGCGACACCGCTGGACACACCCGTCTGCCGCCAAATCAACGACAGACGCAAGCAGGAACAGGGGGACTTTGACGGAGATGATTGCGACACCACTGGACACACCCAGGGCCAGTCCGTCTGATGTCAAATCATCGACAGACGCAATAAGGATCAACTGGACGTTGACGGAGACGACTGCGACACCGCTGGACACACCCAGGGTCAGTCCGTCTGCCGCCAAATCATCGACAGACGCAAGCAGGAATAGGAGCCTCAAAGCCTCGACCACACCAGACCCAGCAGCATCGCCTGGACAACGAGTCAAAGCCTCGACCACTCCAGACCCAGCAGCTCTACTAGGACAATGCATCCAAGCCTCAATCATGATGGACCCAGCAGTAGTACCAGGATGGTATCCACGCACCAAGTTGGACCACCGGCGCCCAGCTATTCTGTCGCAAAGACACGGAAACACCCGCTGAGAAGTAGCATTGCCACTTACTGCAGCGAGCCCTGCTCGAAGCGGGATGGGTGGCGCAAGGTCAGTAACCTCGAACCTAGTTTCCCCACTGACTATCAGCTAGCGCCATTAGCCGACGCCGTCACTGCAACCGGACCACGCACCTTACGGTGAACCTAGCCATCATATCTTCGACCCTGTCCGAGGAACTCTGGCCCCAGATACCCCCAGAGGCCGAACCACCGCTCGCGCATGGGTGGCCGCGTTCTTGGAACAAGAGTTGGCCAAATTTGAAGGGCTGAGTGGCGTCTCGCACATAACCCAGCAGACGATCATTATGAAAGACGATAAGTCACTGAAACAGAGGTATTTCCCCAAGAACCCGGCCATGCAGACGATCATCAACGCGCAGGTCGACGAGCTATTAAGGGACGGAGGCATCGAAGCTTCCAAAAGTCCGCATAGCGCCCCGATTGTTCTAGTAGGAAAGAAAACGGGCGACAGAACGCCGGCCTGGAAAGAGCAGAGGCTCGTCGGCAGAGCGTGGGCAGCGTGAGACCGACTGAGGGGGCTTGTGATCAGAAAGCTAGAGGAACCAAAAAAAGTCCGGCCCGAGCCACAAGCGAAGACAGACGTGCCTAGGCGATCACGGAACATTTCGAAAATAAGACGCGAGTATGCAATAACGGCAAGTCGTAACGGGACTAGCGGAAACCAAGTGCCAGTACCTAAGCCGACCTGGAAGCACTGCTCCTGGAGGACGACATTATCTAGGAAGACGGAGACACGAGCGCTGAGGCGATATAAGGAGTTGGGGTAAGCAGGTGCGTGCCCGCATGGTCCTCTCCTTTTGTAGCAATTAGCAGGCACACAGACCCCCAAAAGTGCTGTCCGACAACTGTCTCGGCCTTTTGTAGACGCTGACTGGCGTCCCTGTGTGTTTCCCCTTCTTCCCCTGTCGTAGAGTGTAGTTTGGCCGACTGCCCAAAGCCGCCGTCCGGCGATTGCCTCGAGCCCTTGGCGGTCCGGACGCTGATCGAATGTTCGGATTTGCGTGTATTTCCTGTAATTTCGACCATGGTGAGCCTGAGAGTTGTACCCCGGCCCAAAACGCTTCTTTACACTTCTCAGCTCTAACATTTTTGTAGTTCCGTATTCTCTGAATCTCAGCATGAATTCGTAAAACGTCGCTCAGTGCCTACCAACCTTCTTGAATTTTCCACATTTTTAACTGCAGGAGTTGCTATACAGTGTCAAGCCGATGTAGTTTATACTGACTTTAATAAAGCCTTCGGATTCCGTTAATCACAATCTTCTTATCCATAAATTATCTCTCCTATAGTTTCCGACTAAGCTTTTTTACTGAACTAATTCTTACTTTTGTAATCATTCTCAGCGTTTCTGATTTAACTCCTCTCTCTCTAAACCTGTTATAGTCTCATCGGCGGTGCCTCAAGGTAGCTATATGGGCCCCTTGTTATTTAACCTGTTTATTAACGATCTTCATTTTTATCTCATTCCCGTTTCCTTATGTATTCTGATGATGTAAAGCTCTCTTCTATAGTGACCCCTTGTCCCTGCTATCTCTGCAACTAGATCTTGACGCTCTTAACAATTGGTGCTTAATTAACGTTCTACCTCGTAACTTTTCCAAATCAAATATCATGACCTTTGAACTCAGCAAGCCAAACCTCTTTGATTGCTCCATCAATAACATTTCCTCACAACGCCTGTTTGAAGTTAATGACTTGGGCATAATCTTTGTACCTAATTTATGTTTCGATTCCCATATTTCCGCCATTGCGAATAAAAGCAAAGGAATTCTTGTATTTGTCAAAAAAAGATGATCCCAGGATATTGCTAACCCTTGTACCACTAAACTAAAACATCCATCCGAAGGGCCTATAATGCTGGGTACTTCTCCTAATTAATGGGATCAGCTGATGTCAAAATAACACAAAATTAACACATTATAAAATGTATTTACTTTCTAACTGAGACATAAGGACCGCCCACGGATACGTGTAACATATATGACATATAATATAAAATACAAAATGAACATAAAGGAACAGCCTAAAATAAATATTGGGAAAAAAAGAAAAATAAATATAAATCTAAAAATACCCTAAAACTTGTAATGCTTTTGCAAAAGAAAATATATAAAAATAAACCTCCTCAAACTATCCAAACGCTAACTCCATGATAATGAGCTCAGGCGACATATGTACATATATAACTCACTCAGATTTGAGTGCAAACAGCGGCGCCGAATGCCAGGCCGCCCTCAGCGTTCTGCTCTTTCAATTCCCTCTCTCTCCCTTGAATATCGGTTCTGCTTTTCCCAACTCAATCTTCGGTAGCGCGTTTCCTCTACCTTTTCTTCTTTCTCTTTCGCTTGAGTCGTAGTTCAAATATAATGGTAAGATAAAAACAACAAAATTCCACTCATACCTTTGTCCAGCTCAGTGTCCCATCGACGAAAGCGCTTTCCCGACGAACACCTGAAATGCTGTAGGTGGAAAAAAATATAATCAAGGGCATAGGGACGGGAAAAACATCTCTCCTGATCGGCAAGATTGAGGCTGAGTTTTGATGCACTAAACCAAAAAAAAAAAATTCTTAACTATTCTCTTTCACTCACTCACTCACTCCTCTTTTCGCTTGCCCTTTTTTTTAGGCGCGCATTTTCTCTTCTCCCTTGCTTCCCTATCGCCTATCGTCTTCCACCTTCTTCAATTTCTCCTAATTTCACTGCACTTATTTTATAACTACATATATATATTTTTTTCTTTTTTTTTGGCTTTTTTTAAAATCTTTTTTTAAACTATTCTGACTGCAGTTCAGGCCTCCGTTTTCCGATCAGACAGCGGGACCAGCGAAACATTAATATAAAAAAAAAACTCCAATCGGCGCTTGGGCACTCCAGGCCCTATGCTACGACGACGGTGCCGGGTGCTTGGTCGCTCGGGAACTGAAATAGGAGATCTCTTCGACCTCCCGATGGCTCGCTGTGCGCTCGCGCCGTTCGATGCGCCGGTTGAGCGTCTGTTTGGCAACAACAAAAGCGAATTAAATTCAATTAAATGCTCGTTTTGGTTGCGTTGCTGCTGCTGCTGCTCGTCGGTCTTCTCGAAAAACGTTGCGTCCGCAACAGATGCAATTTCCACTGCTTTTTTTTCGGAATCCCTTCCTTAAGCGCCAAGACTGCGTTTAAACATTCCATTAAGCCCCTTTTTTTATATTTCTCAACTTCCTTCCCCACTTACCCGGAACGGACTCAGCGCTGCCAACCAAATGATGCACGGCTAAAACAGCCTAGAGTTCAACTCTTCCACGCACGATTTATCTTTTTTTTTCGCGTAGTTCAGTTTTCTTTATGTCAACTAATTTTGCACTACTTGTTCACTTTGCAGCAAGACACTACCGGCTTGTCGAACTCTTAGAAAGGAATTGCCGATGGGGACGCTGGCTTTCTGGCGGCAAACCCCCTAACAGGCTTGGATGATGCTCTCTCCACTCAAACTTGACATTTGAACCTGTTAGCGCAACTCCTTTCCTTTTTGACCAGTGGTCTCCTATGCCTATGACCACTAGATGGCGCCACAAAAAGAAGCCTCATTTCATATTCGCTCGCTACAAGCACTACAGGTGTTTATGGTAGAGATGAGCCCATGGATGAGCCTATCCAAATTCAAGTGGTGCGATACACAGAGTTGATATTAAAATCGATTTGATCTCTGCCTTTTCTTTATATCACTTCAATGATAAGATAACGGTTTAAAGTTATACAATCACTTCAACAATATGTTAACATTATTTTGCCTCAAATAGAATTATGTGAACCAGAAGCTTACGAAGGCAATGGAACGGCATTAAGCCTAGTATTCAGATCTGACTTGATTCAGTTTTTCAAGCAAAACGTTCAATATAAAAATACTTGTGGCCTAGTGTGACCAGGTGTGTATGCCCTGCGGTAACACAACACGGTCAGCTGTGGTTTGCTTACGTTGTGGAGCAAACTAAGAATTGAATTTGTGGCATAGAAATGGCATTGGCGGATCTAATAGCCTATTTACTCAACGGTTGAGCTATTGATATCCTGTTCATACTCCAGTGATATCGATAAATAAACTCAGAACTGTTGTCTACACTATGCAAAAGTTGAGTTATTGAGTTTCGTCTGCTGACACGTGCTTGTGTACATACATTTTTTTTAATTTATTTTTATTGATATCAACAAGCAAGAATTAATGATGCTCTATGTGGCAGAGCAAGATACGATAACAACGCTGCAGTGTATAGAGTTGTCGACGAAGTCTGCAGCAACTGTGGAGTATGTGGATAAAATTTCCAAGAAACGAATTTGGACCCAGGTAAGGAATTGGTATTTCAATTTCTAGTGCTTCTATTTTATATTAAATAATATATCCCAAATTATAATAGCCCCGATATGGATCTTTTGGGAGGAGGACGTTGCGAATTATTTTTTAAGGAAAATTTCCTCTTGGAAATTGCACGGCTGCAATTGCAAATATATTATATTTCGGTTACCCGTATGTATATGTTCATTACATACATATATACATTAGCACAATTGCAATGCAAATGCTGTAAATTAATTACCATGGTTTTTATTTCCCAAAATTAAAATTTTTTAAATTGGCAATTGTTTATAATAATTTCATTTAGTTTCTGCGTGTGTCCCACCGAATTTTAGAAATCGACCACATTGTTTAAATGTTTTTAATAACAAAATTAGTTTAAAAAATTGGTTTTAACGATTGTATGTACATATATTGGCACTTTTTTCCCAGCCAAATTTTTTACGCCACGATACGCAGATCAGGGTTGAAATATTCGGAAAATCGGACAAACTCAACTAAATGCAACTAAAACTTAACTTTTTTGCCACCTCTTGGTCCCCTATGCTCATAGCTACGGTTACGCTTAGGTTACGCTACGGTTGAGTTATTGAGTTTCCTATCCGCCAAACTCCAAATAAACTCCCTCCTCTCGACACTCTTTATAAGTTTAATAATCTTTTATTTGTTTTCTTGTAATACATTACTTTTATTGTCATCATCTAGTCTTGTTTTATTCACACACACATTCACGCACACAACCCCAGTCTTAGCAGCATTTCAAGAGCCGTGCCGAGATTTGAAAAAAATGGCTTCAAACAAAATCAGGGTTGATATTTGTATAAACCCGATACAAAATGTTGAATGCAAAATGAGTTTGCTAGGGTTACTTTGAATATAGTATTTAGATAACCAAGGAAACGCGCCGATATATTAAAGATATCTTTTCAATTAAACAATGTATTCTGAATTGCAATACCCACAATCTGGTTCATTTTGAGAGGAAGATGTGGTAAACAACTCCGACGAATTCTTCAAAGACAACTTTCGCATGAAGAGGAGTACGTTCGACATTCTAGTGGGACTGCTGCCTAATCTCCGAAAGCAGCACACTAATTTTCGACAGGCAATCCCTTTGGAGAAAAGGATAGCCATAGCGCTCTATTGCCTGGGATCGTCTGCGAATTTCGCTCAATAGGGAACTTATTCGGTGTGTCCAAAGCCATTGTATGTAGGATTTTGAAGGAATTTTTTCAGGAAGTGATTTCTGAACTCGCTGATAAGTACATTCTAGCAGAATTTCCTACCCTGAGAAGATCACGGAAACAGTGAAAAGATTCAAAGACATGGGATTTGCAGCAAAAAATGTGAAATAAACCATATTGTAGAAATGCTTGAATTAATAATAATATTAGTTAAAAAAATTTGTTTTTTTGACCGTTTTTACTCAGTTGAACATTTTACGCGCAAAAATTTAAATTGAACTCTGCTGTTTTTTGTTGTTATTAGTGATGATAGTTCCGCTGATAGACAAAAAAGTACGAAAATTGCTGTTATGAGCAAAGAAAAACCAAAACCAATCGAATATAACGAATAAACACACCTGCGTCAGGAAACGACGCAACTTTTTGCCACCACTAGGGCCCTATGCTAAACCTATGTAAAAACGAGGAGGAACGTTGTGAGCCGCGGCATAGGCCGCAACTCTACTTTATACCCGGTACTCCGTCAGTATATCTATGAGCTTATGTAGGGGGGGACGAAAAAAGGGACGAATTAAATTTTGGCCAAAATGGAAAATTTCAAAAAATTAGGTCGATTTTTATATATTAAATGTTATCTGTTTTAATTTTTGTTTACATATAATTTTTACATCAGCTTCTACATTTCTACATGTACATGTACAACTTCTCATCCGAGACGTGGAAGTGTGTGCGAGAGAGAGAGGGAATGAGTGAGCGCTTGGCAGGCGTAGCGTAGCGACTGAAATTTTTTTTGTTCCTTCTGGCTATAATAGTAGTTCGACCTGATCCAGATTTGGCAATCTGGTAGATACTGTCATTTCCCACGATTCTGCGTTTTTAGTTTTCTTGTATCTTAAAAACGAATTTCACAGATTTTCTTCCTTTGTAGGGGCGAAAGGGGGCGTGTCCAATTTTTGAAATACACTTGTATTGAAGTGATATCACAGGAGCTTGGATAGAAAGTTAAGTTTCTCTAGCTTTTATAGTCTCTGAGATCTAAGCGCTCATCTGGACGAACGCGCAAAGCAGACGGGGTTGCGTGTGAGAGAGAGTGAGAGGGAACGAGGACTTTCGAAATGGTTTTCTTCATTGTGGCTATATTAATAATCCGATCTGATCAAAATTCAACACTCTGATAGAAATGGTCATCCTCTATGATTCTGCGTTTTCTCGTACTATCCAAATTGTGCATAAAACAGATTTTCGTTTTTTGTGTGGGCGGAAAGGGGCGGGGCGAAATTTTGAAGTACACTTGGAGTCGTGTGATAACACAGAAGACACGATACAAAGTGTGATTGCTCTAGCTTTAATAGTCTCTGAGATATAGGCGCTAATGAAGACGGACAGACGGACGGACAGACAGACATGGCTTTGTGGACTCGGCTATTGATGCTGATCAAGAATATATATACTTTATGGGGTCGGAAACGCTTCCTTCTGGGCGTTACACACATCCGTTATCACCACAAATCTAATATACCCCTATACTCTTCGAGTACCGGGTATAAAAACTGCGTTTCTGGGAAGACGCAAAGAATCAAGACGCTGCCTCAGTGTAAACGGCACATTAATTGACAAGCAGCTAAAACTTGGGTTGTATGCAGAAATGTGTGTGAGTACGATAACAACACAGTGCAAAAAACAAAAACCAAACAAGCAATAAGGAGAATTTTGCGATATCGATTTATGAACTTAATAAATGCTGTCGAGAAGAGGGAATTGTTATGAAAATTAGGGGATAAGTATGGAAAAAAATCATTGTTTGAATTTCTGTTCAGCAAAATGGGATTTACCCCATATTCTTGTTCTTTATCTGTGTGTTGTCGTTCTCCGGCGCCACCGCGCCATCCACATTACTGCTTGATTTGATAAAAAATTGGAGTCTTTAACGGATTTTTTTTTTATACAGTGTTACCGCAGGCATTCACAACTGGACATAGTCGGCTGTCAGTATTTTTATATTGCACGTTTCGCTTTAAAACGTAATTTCGGAATATTTTCTGAATTTTCTGAATACTTGGCTTCATTTAAAACTCTATGGACTGTAAAAAATACCACAAATAGCATTATATACTTTTTTAGCATAGATCGGCGTGTTTGCTTGGTGATCTGAGTACTGCTTTCGTAATGATCCTAGCAAACACATTTTTCATTCAAAATTTTTGTACCGGTTTCATACGAATATCAACCCGGATTCTATTTGCTAGCACTTTTTTCGGATCTCGGCACAGCCATTTAAGCTCCAAACAATTTCAACATGACGAATGTAATATCTGGGGGTGTACTTCAAGAGACGGTTGAAAGGATCGTTTCCTGAAATTACGAAAACTTTTCACCGCAAAATTGAAGAGTTAGCTCAAGGGCAAGGTCAAAAGAACTGCTGTAAAAATAGCCGTTCCGCACGTCTATTCTGAATTAATTGGGGGCTCTTTATTAACGGTAGAGTACATTCGGAGCCTCTTTTGTAAATCAATTTTCTTTGTTGAACTGCAAATATACACACGTATAGAAATCATAGCTGTGTACTACACATTAATTGCCAAACATTTTTAGTTGTGTACGTAAAGGTGTACTTAGAGTTAAATGATAAATAATTAAATTTTTTGGAGAGTAAATAAAACTTACTCTAGGTACGCACACATTATTACAATTGTGGTACTTGCATAAATTTCCAAATAAAGATCGACAGTCATTTTTGTAAAATAATGTTTATTTACAACATCGTCCTACAGCGATGCATTTTTGTAATGATTGTAAACAAACTTTTTATAGTTACAAAATTTTATACTCTTGTATACCCTCTTCTGAAAGAAGAAATAGCCTAACGGGAAAAGCAGAGCATGCAGTGAGAGCGAAAGAAATGTCTGCGTTAGTTTAGATATTCGATCGATCTGGTGGAAGCGCAGTGGTAAAAATGATCGATTGCTATACCTTGAAGATATAAGTGAGCCAAGCTTTGCCGAATGGAAGTCTTTGTTTTGGCACAAAAAGTCCAATAGCTTTAGTACTAATTTATTTATATCTGCTATCTCTCTTCTTGTTACATAGGTTGGTTAGTTAAATATAGTATCATTTTGACCATGAGGACATAAACCGGAAATGTCGCAAACGAACTTTCTGTAAACGGCACCATGGTCTTTGGTTCTGGTGACGCCACTTCAAAGCAACCAAGCAGCTGAATTGTATACACAAAATATATACAAAAACAATATGTGATTGTATGCTTTTTCTCTAATGTCTTCAGGCTCAGCGTAAACATAAAAATGTACGTGTGCCTCGTATTCTCACGTACTGTGTTTTTGTGTTTGTTATAGGATTGGTGGCCGCTAAAACTCAAATTTATTTTTAGTTTTTGTTGCCGTTTCTCTTAAGGGTATTTTTTTGCATGGGCTTTACCATATTATAACATCCTGTATGGATGTGTTTTAGAATTGCTGGCTTTTGCGGACTATTTCAGTTTCGTTTTCTGAGCTATGTATGTACATGCTCTTAACTAGAGCATTTTTCGAGTTGATGCTTTGATACTGAAAGCGCTTTCCCCACAATATCAGAAGAGTTGTTATTTTGTATATGGGAATTTCTCTGACGTTGAGCGGGACATTCGTACGCATTTCAAGTGGTAAAAATGGTAAAATAAAGCGGATTTTCAAAATGGTTGTACCGTTATGATTCACTTCTTGACTAGTGGTGGACTTATAACACTACTCAACAATTTTTTTTTTATTTTATTTCTTTTCATTTCTTCTGTCGCCCAAAATTACTTTTTCTGATAGATTAGAGATTAAATTTTTTTTAAAGAATAATGTTTTTTTTTATATGTTTAGTTTTTTTTAAAAATTTTTTTAAATTTGCCATAATTTTTCCAGAGGTAGTGGTTTTATTTTTCATATAACTTAAGTTTCTTATAACTGGTTGTATTGAACTTTGCAGTTTTGAAATGCAGATATAAATGCAGATATAAATGCGACCCAGACACTTTGTAGCTATAGCTTAACGTCTGGAAGATATTAAGATTTCAAATTTCATAACTTTTTGGGGTATTTTTCCCCGAAGTTTTGACTTTTAAAACTTAGGAAAAGTCGAAAAATGTATGACTAACATTTTTTTTGTTAGATAGGCACATTAATTAGGTGCCGTTTAATGTATCGCTTTTAAGAATTAATGAAATATTCGAAATATTCGCTATAGGGAAAACCAAAATTCGTTGCATGGAGATCAAAACATACAGAAAATTGAACGAAAATTAAGTGTTCTGGAAATAAATTTTTGTATAGAAATGTTCATCATAGGGAAGTTCGTTATAAAGAAGTTGGATTTGCAAGATGCAATTTTAAAGTTTACAGGCAAATGCGAGACCATAAATTGACTGTAGTAGATTTTTTCATATTAGTTCTTCTTAGGAAGAAGGAGTTCTTCCTACACACTGAATGCGTGAACTGCAAAGACCGCGGCTCTACATAATACCCGGTACTCAGTCAGTTTACATATGTATGTGTGTACATGAGAGCTTACGTTTTATGTAATTTATTATATGGTCGCAAAAGGGACGAATATAATTTTAGCCAAAAAATTAAATTAAAAAAATTTAAATTTAACCTTTTGGGAGATTTTAATATATAAGTAATATATATAATTCCTCTAGTTTAAAATCTGTACCACAGTTAAACAGTTTATTTGACACTGCATTGTTTTGGCTTTGAGCCACTGTACATATGTAACGCCCAGAAGGAAGCGTTTCCGACCCCATAAAGTATATATATATTCTTGATCAGCATCAATAGCCGTGTCGATATAGCCATGTCTGTCTGTCCGTCTTCATTAGCGCCTATATCTTAGAGACTATTGCAGCTAGAGCAACCAAATTTTGTATCCAGTCTTCTGTGTTATCACACTACTTAAAGTGTATTTCAAAATTTCACCCCGCCCCCTTCCGCCCCCACAAAAGACGAAAGTCTGTGTCATATACAATTTCAAAGATAAGAGAAAACTAAAAACGCAGAATCATAGGCAATGCTCATTTCTATCAGAGTGTTGAATTTTGATCAGATCGGATTATTAATATAGCCACAATGAAGGAAACCATTTCGAAAGTCATCGTTCCCTCTCGCTCTCTCTCACACGCGACCCCATCTGCTGTGCCTATTCGAATATTTTGACGCCTAGTTCTCAGAGACTATAAAATCTAGAGCAACCAAACTTTCTATCCAAACTCCTGGGATATCAAACCAGCACAAGTGTATTTCAAAATTTTGCCACGCCCCCTTCCGCCTGGAAAATAACCGTATCTACCAGATTGCCGACTCTGGATCTGATCGGATCATTATTATGGACAGAAGGAACAAATTAAATTTCCGTCGCTACGCAACTCCTGCCAAGCGCTGACTCATTCCATCTCTCTCTCGCAAACACTTCCACGTCTCGAACATGTGGTTATACATGTACATGTAGAAATGTAGAAGCAGATGTAAAAAGCATATGTTAACCAAAAGGGAAACATGTATTAAAATTCCAAAAATGGTTTGACTTCATTTTTTGAAATATTTTTTTTGCCCAAAATTTGATTCGGCCCTTTTGCGAACATATAATAAATTGCATAAATCGTAAGCTCATATATGTATGTATATACTGACTTAGTAACGGGTATAAAGTAGAGATAAATTTAATCGTTAAATTTAATTTAAAGCACTGTCGCACGGGAATGAATTCGTTGGCTTTGTAAAGGTTAAAAAATTCCGTTAAATTCAGAATTTCTGGGATTTTCTTAGGTAGTTTAATATGTAAGAAAAACTTTGAGAGAAAACTTTGATCGGGAATCATCTTTCTTATAGGCGAACAAATTAATGGAAAACATACAAAAAAAGTTAACTTTTGCTAATTTTAATAGGTTTTCAGATCAAAGTTAATTAAATTGGCGGAGTTTCAATATCTTTAAAAAATAACATCCCGAGATCACTATTGTGGGCAAGAAAGAGAGAGAGTATAAGCGATTGAAAGGCGTTCCGTACCCACTGAAATTTAATTTGTTCCTTCTGGATATAATAGTAATCCAACCACATCCAGACTCGTCAGTCTGGTAGATACGGTCATTTCCCATGATTCTGCGTTTTTTGTTTTCTCGTATCTTAAAATTTGTGGATTCCACAGATTTTTGTCCTTTGTACGGGCAGAAGGGGGCGTGTCAAATTTTTGAAATACACTTGTATTGAAGTGACATAACAGGAGCTTGGATAGAAAGTTTGGTTGCTCTAGCTCTTATAGTGTCTGCGATCTAGACGCTCATCTGGATGAACAAGCAAGGCAGTCGAACCCTATGGAAGACTATTATATATTAGATGTTATCTGTTTCCATTTTTGTTTACATATGATTTTTACATCTGCTTTTAAATTTCTACATGTACATGTATAACTACATATACGAGACGTGGAAGTGTGTGCGAGAGAGAGAGGGAATGAGTATGCGCTTCCGTAGTCACTGAAATTTAATTTGTATCTTCTGGCTATAATAGTAGTCCGACCTCACCCAGAATTGTCAGTCTGGTAGACTCTACCTCTAGCTCTTATAGCCTCTGAGAACTAGGCGCTCATCTGCACGAATAGGCAAGGCAGACGGTGTGTCGTGTGAGAGAGAGGGAGAGGGAACGATGCCTTTTGAAATGGTTTTCTTCATTGTGGCTATATTAATGATCCGACCTGATCCAGATTCGGCAATCTGGTAGATACGGTCATCCGCTATGATTCTGCGTTTTTAGTTTTCTCGTATCTTCAAAATTGTGTTTGCCGATAGTCGTTCAACAATCCAGCATATCCAGCATTAAAACTATCCTTAAATATTCAAAATAGTCTAGATGTAGTGTGCAATCAATCAAAATCAAAAGTCAATGGCAATAGTACTAAAACAGTGCAAAATTATCATCCCGGATAAATTTACTACGACACACAAACATTCTCTAGAGGTGTTGAACAGGTCACTTAAAGATGTAAAAAACACTTTATAAACAAATTTATTCGGCTGGACCAGATAAACACTTTCCGTCATTCTACGTTCAAGGTGCGCAGATGAGATAAACATTTACTTGAAATCATCGTAACTGTATGAAAATGCTGAAAATGTACACAAACAAACATTTTTGCACAAATGGTTCAAAATAAATAATCTGACACATTTGCAAAACAATTATTAGATGTAAGCGATGGAAAAGTCCCTATCAATGAAAATACACGCTGTATACATTTTCCACTGATTTCTGCACAATTTTTTATTCGCAAAATGATCTCATTGAACGTGTATTCCCATATGTAAAATCACAGTACATCAATCATGAATTGCTGGCAGAAAGGCCATTTTGGCAGCAAAAACTTAGAAATAGTGAAGTGGTTGTCAGGCGAATTGCTATCATACAAATCGATCGATAAAGTTGATGAGAACAAAGCGGTCAGTTATCCAACAGAGTTTTTGAACTCAATAGATTTGTCAGAAATGTTACTCCGGTTATTTTATGTAATGGCACGAGAAAATTCTTTTCAAAATCAAAATCATTTTGGGCAACAGCGGAAATGTCGTATTGACTAGTGTTATATATGTATATATATATAATCTATATAATATATATATAATAATTAGTAATATAATATATATAATTTTTTAGTAATAACTATCAATGTTTCTAATTGTTTTTGAGCAATAAATTTACAATTTAAAAACGAGGAGGAATGTTGTGAGACGCGGCAAAGGCCGCGGCTCTACTTTATACTTAGTCTCAGTCAGTAGTTACAGACATATATGAGCTTACCATATATGCAATTTATTATATAATCGCAAAAGGTATAAATTACATTTTGGGCAAAAAAGAATATTTCAAAAAATGAAGACAAAACAAGGAGCGGGTCGAAATTTTGAAATACACTTGGAGTAGTGTAGATAACACAGGAGACTGGATACAAAATTTGGTTGCTCTAGCTTTAATAGTCTCTGAGATATAGGCGCTAATGAAGACGGTTGGACAGACGGACGGACAGACAGACATGGCTATATCGACTTGGCTCTTGATGCTGATCAAAAATATATATGTATACTTTACTTTTATAGTTTAGGACGTCGATATGCAATGACTGCACCATCAAGTGGCCAAGCGACACCAGCCGATGGCTGTTTCGCGCGGATCCCAGGCAAGAACGCAGCCCACCTCCTGCCTAATCGACCGAGGGGCGCTGCCGCATAACGCGCGACTCGTAGACCGAACACATCGCGGACATGCAGGAAAGATAGGTGTTAGACCAATGTTCGAGGAAAAGTAGAACTAATCTAACTAAAAAACTAAGAAATTTCTAATTACGAGAAAGATATAAGAGTATCAGTAGTTTTAGACTAGAAAGGGAGTAAGTGGTAGATATAATATGGTAGAGGGAATTATAATCCGAGCATAGGACCCTTCACGGTTCATGCAAGGAATAATTCGATCTACAAAGCGGAAGAAACAACAGTGTATAGTCTTAAGTGCTTCTACGATTAGCTAAGGTTGGAAGGTTTATTAAAAGCAATTTATTAGGGTAAAACGGCAGTCTAACAGCTGCATACCATCTGAGGCCGCGTAGAGCAAAACGTAAAATGTTTTTTTGAACTGATTCTATACGGTTTGGTGTACGTTGTACTGAGGGCACCATATACAAGAGCCGTATTCTAAAATCGGACGAACCAGAGAGGTGTAGAGAGACTTTGTTATATAGGGGTCGTCAAATTCCATTGACCACCTCTTTATAAGCCCAAGCACGCCCATGGCCTTGTTCACCATGGTAGAAATGTGTTCTGAAAATTTTAACTTGGGATCTAATAGAACACCAAATCATCAACCCGGGTATTTCTCTCAAGAGAACCACCACAAAGGGTGTAAGGAGCCAGAAAGGCGCTGGAGCGATGAAAAGTCATTACTTTACATTTTGAAGCATTAGGGTTTAATAAATTTGCACAACGCCAAGACTGAAATCTATCGAGATCGGATTGAAACCTGAATTAAAAAGAAATGTTCTTATACTGGACACAGAGCTTAACATCATCAGCATACATAAGTAGCAGAGAGTATGTTAATACAGAAGGCAAGTCAGCCCTGTGGTACGCCTGAAGTCACCATAGCTGGTGTAGATAGGGAGTTTTTGAAAAGGACTTTTTGAGACCTAGAACAAAGGTGGCTAGATAGTGGCTCAGGAGTTCGGGTGGGAACGCTAGGAGGTAAAGTTTTTGTGCTAGAAGATAATGGTTTACAGAGTCGAACGCTTGACTAAAATCGGTGTAAACAATATCCGTCTGCAAATTACCTTGAAAGCCTTTAATTTTGAAGGAGGTAAACTCCAATAAATTTGTAGTGGTTGATATCCGCCTTATAAATCCTTGTTGAGATGGAGATATAAGTGATCTGGATAGGTGCATACAGAGACTCGGCATAGTACCTGAGTACACAGCCGGTAACTCCGTCCAGACCCGGTGAAAACACCGGCTTTACTGTTCGTAGATCATGAAGCAACGAGCTTTCATTTAACAGAGGACTGAAAAAGCCGTTCGACCTCGGTAAACCGTATGGATACGGCTAACCAGAGTAAACGTCCTGCGAATAGGTAGTTTGTAAAAAACCAGCAAAAAGATTGGCAATTGCCTGATCATTATCTGCCGACTTAGTAAGGAAGGATAGCGAGGATGGGTGTACGGACGTTCTACGCTTACTATTTACAAAGCTGTAGAATTGCTTAGGGTCCTTAGAAACGTATCGTGCATCGAGATAGGTATTTCTCATTGAGCCTTAAGCACTGAAAAGTTTGACCGAGCCAATACATAATGAGAGAGAGAAGAAGGAGAGACAATTTGTTGACATTTTTTATAAAGTCTTGGATTTTTTTAGAGTGGATAGCTGCTTGGAAAACCAAGGGGGTTTTCTCGATCAAATATGTCAGGAAAGTGGGACACAAGAGTCAAAAAGTGAGTCTAGTGTATCATAGAAAATGTTTGTTTCTGTTGTAACATCCGTGCACAAATATAAAGTGGACCAATCCAAATCCCTCATGAAGTAATTAAGCTTCGTAAACTCGGCTTTACGGAAGCAGCGGACACATTGGGGTAGTCTACCCGACCGATCCAATACAGTTGGTCTTAGGTCCAGCGACACTTCGAAAGTAGGATGGTAGGCATCTTCAGGAATAGTGAGCGGGGGGACTCGAGCTAACAACGCTTAGGTCGGATCCGTTACAAAGCACAGATAAAAAAATCGACCCAAGGAATTTTTAACATGGTTAACTTGAGACAGAGACAGGTCAATCAAGTCGTCAACAAAGTCATGACGTGCCATGGGTACCAGGCTATTAGACTCGTTTATCAAAGATCAAACAATTCCTGGCAAGTTGAAGTCACCGAGAACTATCATATGATCTTTGTCTGATAGCGAGGAGGAGATAGCGGTTAAGGCGGACAAATGCTGCTCGTAAATTGCGATATCCGAAGAAGGTGAAATATACGAGCAAGTTATGAAAACTGAGAAAACGTTAAGGATCAGTTTTACAGACAGGAATTCCAGTTCCTGCTGGATCTGGACTGTGAGAAGTTCCGACGTGAAGTTTGAGTCCACAGCAATAAGAACCCCTCCTGCACATCGAGACGAACGATCATTTCTTAAAGTTGTGTACCGACCTGCCAAAACTTCGGAACTAAGAATGTCCGGCTTTAACCAGGTCTCGGTAAACACAATAACGTGGGATGCAAATGCGATACTATCCTGGTAAAGAATGCTGAGCTTACTACGTAAGAATCGAACATTCTGATAGGTCACTAAGAGAGAATTGAATAGTTTTTTGGACGAGTAGAGGTAGAGCGGGAAGACAAAGGAGGCGCACTGGTCTGATTAGTTGGCAGAGGTTTTGGGGGCCTAGTCTTCTTCTTTGCCTTGAACTCCTTCACCACCAAATGCTCCGGCCAAAATTTGGCCGAAAAAATGGTGTTAAAGTGAGTTTGGGAGACACTTATTTTGAATGAAGCTATCTCCCTGGCATAAGAGAAGTTAAACTTTTCCACCTTAAAATCAACGGTTTTTATTTGGCTTTGAATATAAGCCGTCACATCCTTAGTTATGGAGTCAAGGGCTAGCCGTGAGACAAAAACTTGTCCCTTTGGTGGGATCACACCAATCTTGGCACCACAGGCCTATCACCTGTGATGGTAGTACCCGGTGGTCTGGGACGTATATTCACTGGTGGGATCGGAATTGAGGGGACAGCTCATAAGTTTGCGGACATTACGGAAACGGACGCTACAGAGGATTTTGGCTGCATGCTCTCTGACGCGGTAAATTCGGCTACCGAATTTTTAACACCAGCAGCTGTTGTTGCCTTTGGAATAGCGAACGAAATCAACTGCTGCACTTTTGGAGTGGTCGGAGTCAGTTTATCAGCATCGGCTGGCTGAGGGGCAGTTGGCACATGCAGATCCCGCGGAGTGACCTTTTTGCGCCTAGGAGACTCAATCAGTAGTTGTAAACCACTAAACTAAAACGTCATGGCTAGGAGCCGATCGTATTGCTGCTTGAAGCCCACGGTCAGCTCCTTAAAGCTCTTCCGGATCTGCCTCATAAATACATAAATACATAAAGACAGACATGGCTATATCGACTCGGCTATTAATGCTGATCAAGAATACATATACTTGATGGGGTCGGAAACGCTTCCTTCGTGCGTTACACACAACCGTTATCCTCACAAATCTAATATACCCCTATACTCTTCGAGTACCGGGTATAAAAGTTAAATTATTTCCTTCAAAAAAACTGATAGTAGACCAGTGTGCCAGATAAACGCCAAAAGAGGAATCAGTAAGAACGAGAGGGGTTAGGTTAAGTTTAGTGATAGCGGCTGCCAGACTCACTTGGAGCCCAGAACACATAGCCGTTTCCGGCCCGTTGTAATACCGCAGGGAATCTCTCCCATTCTCGCATTGTGAGACGCAAAAGTCAACAGTAATCCCAGCCTGCAGCTCTTGTGAAGTTAGCAATCTTTCTGGGACATATGGTGGACATTACGGAAATGTCTGCTTTGAAGGGCGAGCCCAAGTGCTGTAGCCTTCTTCTGCTGAGAGCTGGGCATGAGCAGAAAACAGCTACGGCAAAAATCATTATATGGGGCGCCCAGTCTATTAGCGTGGGTACCTATTAGCCAGTGTCCCGTTAGGGAGCGTATGACTGCGCTGCACTTTCGTTTGCCTAACTTGCATAGCTCAGAGGTGCGCTTCCTATCTATGGTTGGCCGTGTTTGCCGAGTTATTCGACAACGTGGTACTGATTGCCACTTGTTGTCTATTAGTTGCTTATATTGCTCCTTTATCTGGCCAGCTCGTCTGCAATACAGTTGCCTTCAATGTCCCGGTGGCCCGGGACCCATATAAGGCTGAAAACAAATTGCTGAGCTATCTCGTGAAGAGATTTGCGGCAATCTGCAACGGTGACCGAGTTTGCAGTGATCGCATTAAGCGTTTTGATTGCAGCTTGGCTATCACTATAAATAATAATGCGGGTTACCATGGCGGTAGTTTCCTGAAGGCAGTTTAGGGCTTCCTTGATTGCAATGACCTCCGCTTGGAAGACGCTGCAGTGATCAGGGAGCCTAAAGAAGTGCCTAATGTTTAGCTGTTCGGAGTATATTCCTCTTCCAACCCTGTTGTCCAGCTTTGACCCATCTGTGAAGATGTTTAAGGCCCCTTCTGGGTCTGGGGGTCCCTCACTCCACTCGTCTCTGTGGGGGATAATTGTATCGAAAGGGGTGTATGTGTATTCCCTAGGGACACAGTAGTCCGTTTGAGTGGGGACGGAACTGCTGTTTAATATTGAGGAGTGACCTGTGTGATGAGGTGCCCATGGGTCGGAGTCCCTCAGATGTATTGCTGCCATCTCTGCCCTTTCCTTTCCAGCAAGACTTTGGCTTTGGCTTTGGAGGCATAGAATGCCATCAAGCGCATCATTTGGAGTGGTGCGAAGAGCTCCGCTGATGCAAAGGGCGGCTGTTCGCTGAACTTTGTCGAGTTGTCTGGTGATCGTCCCTTTTGATAAGGCCGGCCACCACTTTGTAACTCCATAAAGTATTATCGGTCTAACTATGGCTTGGTATATCCATTGGACTATACTTGGGTTCATGCCCCATTTTAAGCCAATAGCTTTTTTGCAAGTGTAGAGGGCTATCGTGGCCTTCTTCACTCTGTCTTTGATGTTCAGGTTCCAATTTAGCTTTTTGTCGATTACCAACCCTAAGTAACTGGCACTGTCGCTAAAGGAGAACCTACATCCATTTAATATGGGGAGGTTTAGAGACGGAATCTTGTATTTACTTGTGCATAGCACAAATTCTGTCTTTGAGGGATTAACTCCAAGACCTCGCGATTCTGTCCATCTTGACAGTCTCGCGAGCTTTGCGGTCATTAAGTCGCAGAGTGTTTGAGGGTATTTTCCCGAGAAGATAATTGCCACGTCGTCAGCGTATGCCACTACTTTACAGCCCCCCACTTCCAGGTCACATAGAATCTTGTTGACTGCTATGTTCCATAGAAGGGGGGATAGGACACCACCTTGCGGTGTGCCTCTACTGACATACCTCGACTGAGTGGACGATCCCATCGATGATGTCACCGTCCTGCATGTGAGCAATTGATCAATGAGCATCACCAAGTGACGATCCACCCCAAGGTTAGTCAGCGCTTCCGTAATGGCACCCGGTATGACGTTGTTGAAAGCACGCTCGATATCTAGAAAAGCGATTAGACAGTATTCTTTGAGGTATAGTGATTTCTCTATCCCCGAAATCACTTCGTGAAGTGCCGTTTCCGTAGATTTTCCTTTCCGGTAGGCATGCTGTGCTCGTGACAACAATTGAGAATTTATAGTTGCTCTCAGTTGTAGCCCGACGAGTCTCTCAAAGGTTTTGAGAAGGAAGGATGATAGACATATTGGTCTAAAGTCCTTTGGTGTTGAGTGCGAGGCTTTACCTGCTTTAGGGATGAAGACTATTTTTGCCTTAAGCCAAGCGTGTGGTATTCTCCCCACTACCAGTATCTTCTTAAAGATACATTGCAGCCAGTTGATGGCCGTGTTTCCGGCTTTTTGTAATTGGGCCGGAATGATCTGGTCCGGACCAGGGGATTTGAACGGATCGAAACTGTTTATTGCCCAGTTTATGTTCCGTTTTGAGAAAAGGCCCTTTTTGCCTGTCTGATTTCTTTCTTATATAGGGCCAGACTGTTTTTGTAATCTGCCCAGTGTTCTTCCCCGTTAGCGCTTTTAGCCCTGTTGAAGAGGGACCTGCAGATTTTCCGTAGGGTATCTATTTGTTTTGACCACCAAGGGGGTTTCTTTTTCCCCTTGTGTTGGTTTAATAGGCATTTAATTTTATTTTTAATGCTGCCGTGAAAGCCGTGTTGCATGATTTAGTAAACCTGTCCACTAGATGGTTTAGATCGTGCTCTGTGTTTAGGCAGATTGGTGCCTTGGAGGGAAGTAGTCCCTACATTACTGTGACATATTTTTCCCAGTTGGCTTTCCTAGGGTTAGCAAAGACAGTGGGTTTTGGGCTCTCGAGAGATAGCGTGGTCTCGATATACCTGTGGTCCGAAAAGGAATGGTCCCCCAGAACTTTAAAGTTCTTTACTATGTCTGACAGTGTTTAGACACTAATGTTAAGTCAATTACCTCTTTTCTATTCTTAATTATAAACGTTGGATCATTGCCCCGATTGCAGATAAGAAGATTAGAGTTTAGGATGAAGCTGAAAAGTGACTCACCCCTTACGTTTGTATCCGAGCTCCCCCATTGGGTGTGGTGGGCGTTGGCGTCGCAACCTATTATAAGGCCTATATCCGACATATCGCTAACTCTGGTGAGCTTGCGAACTAGGTCACCAGGAGGTCGCTTTCCTCATGGGCCATGTAGGACGACATCAGCCTAATGTGAGAACCTTGCAGCTCAAGGCTTGCCGCTGTGTTGTCACCATTGCTAAAGTTATGGAGCAGAAAGATATTTAATATTTTACCTTCTTTCTGAGCTACAATAAGCTTGAGCTCGTTCGTGGCTAATCCACAAACCTTGTCTCCTACTACCCAAGGCTCTTGGATCAGGACTATATCTGCTTTGCTCGCTTCCAAGTGGAGTATAAGGGCAGCGGATGCCGCTTTACAGTGGTGGAGATTTATCTGTAGGAGTCTTAGAGACATCGACAGAGTTCTCCACCACTGTGTTATCGGCGTCCGAGTCGTCCTCGATTGTGTCGTCGCGACACATCACCTCAAACTCGCGCATTAGAGCCGTGTCGGAGGAGTAGCCGTCGTAGCCCCAGTAGGGCTGGCTCCAAGACGGCATCGGGTGCTTCGATCTCCGAGGTTTTGTTTGACAGGGTTGTCGATAGGACGTGCCTCGGCCGCTGTATCCGACTTGTACACCTTGGCCAGACTGCTTATCCAGTAGCTCGAAGCAGCGGTCGGCCAGTACCGCTTCCACCCACTTCCACTGGTTCCTGGGAATCTTGGAGTCCACGCTGCCTTTGTCCAGGACGCCGGTCAGCGTCCTCTCCTTGGCGATTTGCGCGAACGACACGTTCGGCAGCACTCTGGAGCGCTTCGGAGCCGGTCCAGGAGTCTCCTGTGAGCGCTGCCTTTTCGGTTGGGGGGCAACCCTCTTTGGTGCCTCTTTGCCGAAGTTGGGCAGCACCATTGAAGCCCACTCGACCTTTTTCCGCCACTGGTCGGTCGGACTGGACATCATGCTCGCGTTTTGCCGACGGAGTATGTTGCCAGCACACCTCCTCTCGGCATACGTGAAAGCTTTGGCTTGGGCGCTAGTCGATGGCAACTCACTCCCCGCAGCCTTACCAGCAAGCAGAGCAGCGGAAGGGTTGCATAGCCACTCTACCAAGGTATCAGCTTTAGGAGGCGATTTGCCACCCACCCCAGAACTGGGATGGGATTCCTTAAGGTTCGCCCTAACGTCTTCCACCGCCCAAGTGGCCAGGCCAGGCCTTTGGGCCGATGCATTTCCCTGTATGGGATTACTCCCAGTTGACAGTTGGGGAGCGCCAGACTCGTTTTTGTTTTTGTTGTTATTTTGTTTGTTTTCCAGTTTTGATCCCACGATTTGCAAAGAAAGGGCGGTCCGTCCGGGCAGAGATTCACGTTGCCCGGATAAGGCATCATTAGAACAAGGGGCTGCCAAATCCCTGAGCTCTCCGTTAACGACTGGGCTAGTTTTTAGACCAGGCCCCCAGCCAGGCTGACTCTCGGCACGGGTCGAATAACACACTTAGTCCGGCCCGGTGTCTGACTACACGTCTGACTACAAAAGAGATCGAACGAAGATTTTTATGGGGTCAGAAATGCTTCCTTCTGGGCGTTACACACAACCGCTATCTAATATACTCTTCGAGTACCGGGTATAAAAAATGTAAGCTATTCAAGACTATATACATAATTTATGGGGTCGGAAATGCTTTTTTCTGGGCATTACACACATCCACTATTACTAAAAATCTAATATACCCCTTTACTCTTCGAGTACCGGGCATTATAACTTTTTGATAAAGAAAAATAAATAACTCTAAAAGACCTGTCGGTTGGCGAACAGTTTAAGGGAGTAAGCACGAGGCTTACCTTCTACTATCTATACAATATTTTGTATCGGTAAAGCCTCACAAATTTAGTTAATATTAAAATAAATTTAATTTCTATGATACAGAGATATTTTATATGTAGGCTTATTTTATGTATAATATATTTATATATAAATTTAATTTGAATAGCAAATTTGTTTTTTAAATTTAGATTTTAATGATGTTAGCTGCTCTTTGGATTCTTGTCTTGATTTATACAACGTGCTACAGCCTAGATAATGGCCTTGCTAAAACTCCACCAATGGGATGGCTTTCGTGGGAAAGATTTCGATGTAACACGGATTGTGTAAACGACCCAGAGAATTGTATAAGGTTCGTTAATAAATAATTTGATGACTTCTTTATCGAGTATGTATATATGTATGTACATATGTATGTATAGTGTACTTTTCTTTCTAAAGTAATAAGGGTAATAATCTATAACGATTTTACAACAGTTCCTGTTTTGCAACTGGGTATAATGCTATAAGCAGAGTTCCAGCTATCACTTTCCTCTTGCAGTCCATAAAAAAACAGAGCATCCCTAAGCTGTAGAAATACAATACTGTATTTATAATACTATATTTTCAATCCGAAAATATAAATCGTACAGAGAGTTAGAGGTTACCTATTAACGGTTTGAAAGCCGCAAAGCAGCTTTGGTTGAAAACTGCAATGGGGAGAACAGGTATTAATGTTAAGGATTATGAGGATGAGCATGGCTCCAGGTTGACAGTGGAGGAGAACCAGACGGCGGCAGCCAATATGCAGCTAAGAAGGTGATGCTACAAATCATGAGGAAGATGAAGGGCAAAGGTGACCAATAGCAACAGATTATACTACAGAGGAAAAACGGAAAATGTGAAGGATCCAATAAACAGTAAAGTAGAAATAATTAAGAACCAAGGTGAAGCTCAATCACTAACATTGGATGCTATATCAAAATAGATGAAAGAGAAATGGGCCAACGTTGACAAGGAATAAAGAAAGGCCTTAGAGAAACAGAACAGGCTACCAGAGTCTTGAGCCTACCTCAATGGTGGACTCACAAGTACACTTGCAGAAAGTTTTCTGGATCGCATCCTGAGTATTAATGGCCGATGTGATATAGCCATGTCTATCTGTTCGTCCGCGAATCGTAGAAAATGACTATATCTAGCAAATTGCCGAATCTGGATCAGATCGGATAATTATTATAGCCAAAATGAACAAATGCAGTTTCTATGATAGCGTAGCTCATTCTCTCCTTTTTCCTCTCACACACACAATGCTGTAATCAGAAGGGCAAGGAAGCGCCACTCGCCGTTTAGATAAAAGTTAATAAACAATTAGTCAATTGTTTCTGCGCCGTGTATTATTTATTCGAAATAATTATTCGACTGATCGGGGATGAAAACCATTATCCCCCTTTAGCGCTTTCGGCTCTACAACTCCAAATGTCGTCTCTGTAATGCAACTTTTCTCGGACGAAAAGTGCAAGCTCGTGCCAGTCCGTTCCGTTGAGCATGGTAGTCAAGCCATGGGCTGTTAGCGTTGGACTTCCGCAATATTATATTCGAAACTCTTTTAGGATAGGGCATGTCGCCAAAAAGTGCAGAGTGTCCTCCTGCGCGTGCATGTTGCACAGCGTGCAATCTGTTGCAGCGAGACTTTTGTACGGCGACGCGTTAAGTGGCAGCGTTTCCGTTTGTGCTCTGAAAATGAGGGCTATGTGGTTGGCATTTATACTATCTTTAAAATATTCTGTCATATTCAGTCAGGGGCGAAAGCAATATTGATGCGTACACCTTCATGATCGAAGTAAGGAAGGATATCCCCCTATAGTTCGCTGCGTCAGTATCATTTCCTTTTTTTTGTATCAGGAAACTAATGCTTTGCCTAAAGCTTTCTGGTATATTTTCTGTTTTCCAAATTCTGTTGTACACCTTTGTTAAGCTATCAATAAATTCACTAGTCGATTTTTTAAAAATTCTGCGGGTATCCTGTCGACTCCAGGGGCTTTCTAGTTCTTGCTCTTGCTCACTGCTACTTTAACTTCCTCCTTCGATATTTAACGGTCCAGTTCTCATTTTACGTTGTATGGAAAAGCAAAGTAGTGCTGTATAGCTTGCTTGTCCTGTACTAGCAGTTTTTTAAAGTGCTGCGTCAAGCTGTCATGCTCAGCCCTGATTTGGATGCTCTTGTTGGTCCCATTAAATCTTCTGACGAACTCCCATAAAACCCTGCTATCTTTTATTCAAGCTCAATATTCCTGTAGTGGTCTCCTTATTTTTTCTGCATATTGTCTTGAAAGCTGCGTTGGCCTCTTTGTACCCAAGCTTTTCCTCCTCCGTGCCTATGTGTAGTGCTCGTTTCAATGCAATAATTGATCGTTGTCTCGCTCGATGGCATTCCGAGTCATGCCATTGGTGATTTCTTACCGCTATCTGTATACAGTTTGTTAAGGCCTCAATATTTGGTGCTTCGATTTAGTCTCGCTGTTCGATTTGGTGCTCGAACTTTTCTCTTTACTGCTGGCTGTACCTCTCATTCCATTTCAGTTTCGGTAGCAGTTTGTTGTCATGTGGGTTAGGTTGTCGATATGAATAGATAGTGATATCTGTTCTGAAAAGGTTTTCGGCATTACTTCCTCATCTTCAATGAGATTATGCCCGCTGCCATTTACAAGACAGTAGTCTATCGTGGACGCCGCTTGACCTCGTACGAAGGTGAGTCTTCCGTCCCCGTCGCTTTGAGTTCTGCCGTTTCGGACCGTGAGACTGTTGTCCTCGTATATCTCTATTATTTTCCTCCCATGTCTACTTTTAGATTCTTTGCTGCCCTGAATAGTGTATCGTATTTCACTGCGTGGTCTTTTTGCACTGCGGCACACTGATGTATTTCTACTCTGGCATTTTAGACAGCCATGCCCATTTAGTTATCTCTCGCGGACTATTGGATCATGTCATATAACTGATCATAGTAGCCCTGCCAGGCACTGTAGTTGAGGTAGATTGGGATTATGGTTAGATGTGCTTCCTCATTTATAATTTTTATTTATTGTGAGCCACATAAGTAAAGAAAACTGCAGCATCAAGATGTAGCTAGATCTTTGTGGATACCTCTCAGTTGTCCATCACTTGCTCTTCCTCTGACTGCCGTTCTTACTGCTGGCTCCCATGACAGTATATGGTTTGGGAAATAAGGATCGTACAGCTGCATATTTTGGTCGAAAACAGTTTCGTATGAGACAAAGATTTGGAATGTGTTTATAAATTTAAAGAATTGAGTAAATATACGCTTAAGCTGGGTATCCAGCACAGCGGAAACTAAAAATTACTGCCAAACTTCATATAAAAAAAACTGGGCCAGTAATTTATCGTTTGTATTTTCCTGGCTTCAGTATCCAGCAACGTAAACGGAATCCACGAATTCTTATCGATAGTATCGATATCCACACGAATGTGGACTGTGGGAACTGCTGATATGGGTGCCAGGAAAATATATGTGCATATTTTTACTGAAGTCAAAGTGAGAGGTGGGGGCAAAATTTGTGCGCAAAACCAAAAAGAGATGTGTAAATGTTTAAAGTGAGGAGAAGATTGTTTTAATAAAAGCAGTTGAGGCAAGACCATGTCTTTGGCGGATCACGGAAAATGAGCAATTTGATCATTTGGACATTTTGGCGCCTCCAACTGTGCTGTACTTCTTCTTAAAACAATATGTGCCGCTACCAACACAATCACTTCATCGTCAGAATTACTTTTCTTCCTTTTCTTAGTTTTAGTTTAATTTTCAAAGGGGCCAAATCTTTAAGGGCCAATTAGAATCTTTATAAAGGATCCCTCCAACAAAGACGTCGGTAGCTCACATTGTTTTCAAACGATGCTGCATGGTTCCTATTAAATAATCCTAAGCTCGGTTCATCTCAAAACTTAATTTTTTTAAGAAATTCATAGTTCGGCATTCTTATGGTAATAATCCTTAATACTGATCAAAAAGAAAATACTAAGAGTAAATGAATTCAACGGGCTTACTTTTTAGTAATATATGGGTATGATGATAAATGTCGTTAGGGAAAATGATGTAAATTACGTATTAGCAAATCGAATTAATTGACTACTGTTCATTTCATTTAAGAATAGAAACAAAGATATCCATAACATATGGTCACTGGAAATTGGTCACAAATTGCATACGTATTTGGGAGAAACTCGCGTATGATGGCATACCAACACAAGGTAGACAAACCACAACTTTCACTTCTTCATGCCTCGATATTACTGTATTTACATATATGGTAATAACTTACGATAGTGTATATAATGTTGCTCCACGCAGAAATATCTTTCCTTGTGTTAGCTGTGATGTTTCTTAATGAGTAGATGGATGAATAAATGAATGATTAGCAGCATGAATAGATGAGTGTTACGGTGATGATGCGTCTCTGTGAAGACGTTCCAAATTAACCCAATGACCTGGACCCGGATTATCTCTTTCGTATTCAAATTTTTATGTTAGGTTAGGTTAACCCGGACCGCTCTCATAGGGGCTCCCATACGCCAGTATGGCCCTTAGTTATCCGGATGGTTATGGACCTTTACGATGGTGCTGGAGTGGTTCTGAAGTGACATAGAATTGAGGTGTGGCGAAGGCTAGTAGTTCCTTTGGCGTCCTCTTGGAGGCATCTCCTAGTGACACCAGCGTCGGAGAGCCCAGGTATCTTCTTCTTGCCCGTGAGAGAGGCGGGCAGCTACAGATAAGATTTTCCAGGGTTTCAATAGCCCCGAGCTCATCACATTTTCTGTTGGTGATGTTTAGTCTGGCTCTGCGTGTTGCGACAAGGCAGTGACCTGTCAATATTCCCACTAACAGTCTGCATTCCTTCCCTGGAAGGTGCAGCAGATAGTGGCTGAGTTTTTCGCTACGTTATTTGCACATGATTTTCGAGACTCTGCAGTTGGTTGTGCTCCTCCACCTGCTCTCGTTGTCTAGTCTGGCCAGCTTTTCTAGGTCGCCTTGTAGCGTTCTGAAGGAGACAGGCACATTTTCTACTCTTTGAGTCGCAAGCCAGACGCCTTCCTTTGCCAGAACGTCCGCGGCTTCATTTCCTTCGATGCCCTGGTGGCTAGGAACCCAGTAGATCCACACTGACTTGGTCGTGCAAAGTAAGTGCAATGTTTCCCAGCTTGCCAGGACACTTCTAGAACTGACCATGGACGACTGCATGGATCTTATTGCCACTGTCTACAAACAGATTGACCACATTGTGTGATCGCTCTGTGTGTTGTGCAACCTCCGCTGCTTTCCTGATGGCAAACACTTCCGCCTGGAATATGCTGCAGTGGTCCGGTAGCTTGTATGACAGCCCTGTTTCGGGGTCTGTGCAGTATAGGCCAGCTCCTACTCCTCTTTTCATCTTAGAGCCGTCTATGTTGAGATGTTGGGTCTAGCCCCGTCCTTTTTTCCATTCTTCAGGTCCCAGAAATGCGTTTGTATTGATGTCGAGGAAAGTTCGGGGGGTCATGTAGTCAGTATAACTGATCATGTCCCTGCCAATTGAACTGTGCCCGTATACTTGTGGCCGCATATTTCCCGACGCAATCAGGCGCTGTGCGGCCTTTCCTGCCGTCAGATAAGCGTGGATGTCCAGGGGATCAATTCCAAGTATGGTCTCGAGTGCTTTTTTTGGGTTTGACCTCAGCACCCCCGTGATACAGAGCAGTGCCTGTCGCTGAGTCTTTTCCATAAGCTTGTGGTACGTCTTCTTCCTAGGAGCTTGCCACCACTATAACGCAATGGTTACCTTCTTCACCCTTTCCACTACATTGGGTCCATGCCAGCTTGCTATCCAATACTGTGCCGAGGTATTCGACTTGTGTTTTTGGGGTTAGCCTTGTTTGATTGATTTTCGGGGGCATCCATGACGGTACCTTGTACCTCTTGGTGAAGAGGATGAGGTCCGTCTTGTCCGCGTTGATACTGAGTCCTACTTTCCATTATGGAGCTGAGTGTCGATGGACATACACCCGTAATAAGTATGCTTATGTCATCTGCATAGGCTGTTATTTTTGGGGCCTTCCTTTCGAATCTAATCTTGATCTAATCTTAGTACAGGCCATAATGGGATATTCAGCGGAGATATGGGGACACCAGCGCTATGAAGCAGCAGAGAAAATCCTGCGTTTCTACATACAAAAAATCTTCCGATTTCCACAAAGCACACCGACCTATGTAATCCATCTGGAAACTGGCCTCTCTTCCGTATTCATACATACGCTGCAAAAGCACTTTAGCTATGCATCCAAAGTGATGGCAATGCCGGATAAGAGAAAGCCGGTATCTTACGGGCCAGAAAATTGACTTCATTGCGAACTGGGAGACGATGGCAAATGATCGAGGAGTTCCAGGAGATGTCCAAAACATAACATGTTGGAGGGCTTGACAAGACCAGATCGTCCGAGCCACAGACGAAGGGGACAGACAAATGTGGTTACAAAGGGCAAGCTCATCGAGGCGCCTATACAGCTGCCTTGACCAAAACCTAGGAGTCCATAACTATTTTAAAGATAGTATAGATGGCAAACTCATAACCCTCATTTTTGGAGCACGAACGGAAACGTTGCCACTTATGCACGCTGTACAATATACACGTGCAGGAAGACACTGCCCTAAAGGAGTTGCTAACACAACTTTGTGGAAGTTTAACGCTAACAGTCCAGGGCTTGACTACCATGCTCAACGGAACGGGCTGGAATGAGCTCGAACTTTTCGTCAGAGAAATGTTGCACTACAGAGAGGACATTCTGAGGAAGCGGTTCTAGAGACAACAACAGTAGGCGAAATCGAAAAGCAGAAACAGGGCGAACGGCAACCATGCCACGCCTACAGAAAAGTTCGGATTTTAATTTAATAATTAATATACTTGTTTTGCCTTCGTACGAATGATACCAAACAGCTTAGTTTAAATAAATTAAATAAAGAACTACTACTACTACTACTTCTTCTATACACTGCCCATGCCCCACGCCATCTTTTCAAATCTGGGGTACAGGTGGTCCTCAGCCTCCTTGTTTATTTGGAGGATTACATACTGGCCATACTGTTGGGTAATGGGCTCCCAGTGTGTAAAACCTTCCAGTTACCGGAGGCTTTCTCCGGGTTCTGACGTTGTAATAGCTTCAGCCCCCCGTCTCCTTGGATTATGATGAGGAAGAGTACCTTCTTTGGTAAAGACGGGATTAACTCCGTGTCTACCACCTCCAGCTTGGCCCCCTCACACATCGCGTCCAGTTGGCCGACAGTTTGAGTCAGCCACCTAAGCGTTGGATCGTCGTTGCATATGAAGATTTTTACCCCATTCCGCCACCCAGCACCATCAAAGGTGAGCATGGGAGCTGTGGGGTCCCCCTCCATCCGCGCAAACAGTGCGTCCACTAGCTGCGCGTGTACCAGCTTCTTCTGCGCTGCCGTCATCTTCCCGCTCTCGTCGCTGCGGTCAATGAGCGCCACGATCAAATGTCGCTTGGACACGCACTTAGGGTTTGCCACTTTCGGCGGGGAGCTTGCACTCTTGGGATTGCGTTCCCGCTTGCACACCGGAGTGTCCTTGCCGGCAATCTCAACCGCGCGTTGCCTCTTCTTGGAAAACATCCTTATTGGCATATTTGCCGATTGACGCCCGCATTTGGGGCATCTGCGAAAAGTGGCGTCTGCGCTCCACACGCTGTTCGCTCCAGTCCAGCCATGCTTTCTCCTCCTGGGAGATTCTGGATTTTGGGGGCTGCTTTGTATTGTAATAGAGCCTTCATCCTCTCCCTGGAACGCTTCGGACTTTCCCTACGAGGGGTGCTGGTGCCTGGTTCCGGCGAGCGGAGAAGGAAGAGAGGAAGGAAGAGAGCTTCCTCCGTGTTGCTTCGACAGAAGCATCCGTGAGGCTCAGCTTGGAGTCGGGGATTGCTTTGGCAGTTGTGCTAAGCTCCCACCACGTCAGAGGTGTGACCACTGGCGACACGCAGAGAGGATTCCTCCTCCCCGTGCCCGCCTGTGGTAGCAGTCACGCACTCTACTGACGTTTGCGCTGACATCTCAACCCATGGTTCTTTCTTCTTACCCTCCATATTTGGCCCGAAGGTCCATAGTGGCTATTATTTTTCGGGGGGGACCACCCCCTAGCGTTTTATGCCTAGCCACCAGGCACCTCTAGCCATGGAACTGACCCAGCTGTCTCGACTTGAGATCGAGAAGACGCCGGGTGCAACAAGCAACAATGCATTACCCTCGTCCGGGATATTGCAGTGTCCAACTGGCACCCTAGTGGAGGATTCAGCTAGAGGATTTATGCCAGCCTCAAATTTTTACAATCAGTGGCAAAATTACCCAATCTAATGATACAATGTAATGGTACAAATTTACTATATTTTTTTATCAGCAATAAATCTAAAATAACGCAAAAACCCATAATTTCCAAATTTCATCATTACTATCTCAACCAGTCCATCTGCTGCTAAAACTTGGCCCACAGATGAACTCGGTATACCTTCGGAACCGCTGACCGCTGCTCCAGGTTAGGTTTGCCGATTGGCACTTAGCCGAGCCGCTGGGAAATGACCGGTGGTGCCGGCGGTGGGGTTATCTTTCCTTGGGTACTACGCTTGCAGTTCCTATGCACGGCAACCAACTGGACCAAACATATAGCCAGTAAGAAGACGGGGCAATCTTGCTGACCATCTCTTACAGGAAAGGCATCAATTCACCAGGGTTCCATATTCACCTGCAGGAGGGCGATCAAAGTGTCAGCACACATATCCGAGCTTGGGGCGTGACGGCTGCTGCACCGGGTTTTTCGCGGAACACTCTAAGTAAGGGCGATGCACACACGCAGGAAGATCTGCTGCTTTCAGGCCAGAATAAGTGGTGCTTATCCTAGGCACGGAAATGAAAGGAGGCTATTCAAATTGTCGAAATTTGCTCGGTTGAGAGAGAATTGCACCACTACTTGAACAAATGATGAGACAATTGTGGAGTTCTTTCTCCAGCTGGTTTTAGATGTGTCGCTGCAGTATTAGTGATTGACAAATATCCCAGTCTACCAAATTATACGTGGGCACTGCACCTGGCACCTTGAATTAACCATGGCTTTGAACTTTGTATTGACCTTGACTTTGCACGTTGCAAGGGCACTGGGTCAGATCTACCAATTTGGCACTTGCGTTCATGCTGACGACCACGAGGAGAAAGAGATCGAGGCCTGGGCTATGAGGTACAGTTCCCCACGTTTTTTTCCACCCTCCTGGTTTCTAATTCTCTTACACAGATTTCAGGCAAAGCAATGCTTAATACAATTAAGTGCAATAGGGAATTGTGAACTATGCAAGCGTTGCCACTTTATCGCAAACCATATGACTATAAGCTTTCTAAAAGCTCCCATGATCAACCACCCCAATTGCTTTATAGACTAGTTTAAGGCGGTAATTACCAATTAACCGTTCACCTTTAACATCGAAAAGTGCACGGCATTTAATACTTGGTTCTCGAAGAGTATAGGGGTATATTAGATTTGTGGTGATAGTGGATGTGTGCAACGCCCAGAAGGAAGCGTTTCCAACCCCATAAAGTATATATATTCTTGATATATATATATATATATGTATTCTCAGCATCAATAGCTGAGTCGATAAAGCCATGTCTGTCTGTCCGTCTTTCCGTCTTCATAAGCGCCTAGATCTCAGAGACTATAAAAGCTGGAGCAGCAAAGTTTTGTTTCCAGTCTCCTCTGTTATCACACTACTACAAGTGTATTTCAAAATTTCGCCCCGCCCCTTTCCGACCACACAAAAACCGAAAATCTGTGGCATGCACAATTTCGATAGTACGAGAAAACTAAAAACGCAGAATCATAGAGAATGATCATATCTATCAGAGTGTTTCATTTTGATCAGATCGCATCATTATTTAAGCCACAATGAAGAAAACCATTTTGAAAGGCTCATTGTGTTTTATTGTTTCTTTTCGTAAGTACACACAAGTAAGTACACACACTCCCTATTACCCAAACTAACATAACTGTTCTTCCTCTCTCGCTCTCAATACGTTCTGTGTAGTAGCGTCTCTCTCTCTCTCTCTCTCTCTCTCAACTGAAGCTGCAAAAACAGCTCTCCTCTCTTTCTTATTGCGCTTTTATCGTTTATCTGGCACACTGGTCTAATATATATTTGTTTTGAAATTTTATTTTTTTTATTTCTGACCGACTGCCCCTCGACCGGCCGATGCTGACAAGCTGACTCCGACCACCCCAATAGTGCAGCAGTTGATTTCGTTCGCTACTCCAAAGGCAACAACAGCTGCTGGTGTTAAAAATTCGGTAGCCGAATTTACCGCGTCAGAGAGCATGCAGCCAAAATCCTCTGTAGCGTCCGTTTCCGTAATGTCCGCAAACTTATGAGCTGTCCCCTCAATTCCGATCCCACCAGTGAATATACGTCCCAGACCACCGGGTACTACCATCACAGGTGATAGGCCTGTGGTGCCAAGATTGGTGTGATCCCACCAAAGGGACAAGTTTTTGTCTCACGGCTAGCCCTTGACTCCATAACTAAGGATGTGACGGCTTATATTCAAAGCCAAATAAAAACCGTTGATTTTAAGGTGGAAAAGTTTAACTTCTCTTATGCCAGGGAGATAGCTTCATTCAAAATAAGTGTCTCCCAAACTCACTTTAACACCATTTTTTCGGCCAAATTTTGGCCGGAGCATTTGGTGGTGAAGGAGTTCAAGGCAAAGAAGAAGACTAGGCCCCCAAAACCTCTGCCAACTAATCAGACCAGTGCGCCTCCTTTGTCTTCCCGCTCTACCTCTACTCGTCCAAAAAACTATTCAATTCTCTCTTAGTGACCTATCAGAATGTTCGATTCTTACGTAGTAAGCTCAGCATTCTTTACCAGGATAGTATCGCATTTGCATCCCACGTTATTGTGTTTACCGAGACCTGGTTAAAGCCGGACATTCTTAGTTCCGAAGTTTTGGCAGGTCGGTACACAACTTTAAGAAATGATCGTTCGTCTCGATGTGCAGGAGGGGTTCTTATTGCTGTGGACTCAAACTTCACGTCGGAACTTCTCACAGTCCAGATCCAGCAGGAACTGGAATTCCTGTCTGTAAAACTGATCCTTAACGTTTTCTCAGTTTTCATAACTTGCTCGTATATTCCACCTTCTTCGGATATCGCAATTTACGAGCAGCATTTGTCCGCCTTAACCGCTATCTCCTCCTCGCTATCAGACAAAGATCATATGATAGTTCTCGGTGACTTCAACTTGCCAGGAATTGTTTGATCTTTGATAAACGAGTCTAATAGCCTGGTACCCATGGCACGTCATGACTTTGTTGACGACTTGATTGACCTGTCTCTGTCTCAAGTTAACCATGTTAAAAATTCCTTGGGTCGATTTTTTTATCTGTGCTTTGTAACGGATCCGACCTAAGCGTTGTTAGCTCGAGTCCCCCCGCTCACTATTCCTGAAGATGCCTACCATCCTACTTTCGAAGTGTCGCTGGACCTAAGACCAACTGTATTGGATCGGTCGGGTAGACTACCCCAATGTGTCCGCTGCTTCCGTAAAGCCGAGTTTACGAAGCTTAATTACTTCATGAGGGATTTGGATTGGTCCACTTTATATTTGTGCACGGATGTTACAACAGAAACAAACATTTTCTATGATACACTAGACTCACTTTTTGACTCTTGTGTCCCACTTTCCTGACATATTTGATCGAGAAAACCCCCTTGGTTTTCCAAGGAGCTATCCACTCTAAAAAAATCCAAGACTTTATAAAAAATGTCAACAAATTGTCTCTCCTTCTTCTCTCTCTCATTATGTATTGGCTCGGTCAAACTTTTCAGTGCTTAAGGCTCAATGAGAAATACCTATCTCGATGCACGATACGTTTCTAAGGACCCTAAGCAATTCTACAGCTTTGTAAATAGTAAGCGTAGAACGTCCGTACACCCATCCTCGCTATCCTTCCTTACTAAGTCGGCAGATAATGATCAGGCAATTGCCAATCTTTTTGCTGGTTTTTTACAAACTACCTATTCGCAGGACGTTTACTCTGGTTAGCCGTATCCATACGGTTTACCGAGGTCGAACGGCTTTTTCAGTCCTCTGTTAAATGAAAGCTCGTTGCTTCATGATCTACGAACAGTAAAGCCGGTGTTTTCACCGGGTCTGGACGGAGTTACCGGCTGTGTACTCAGGTACTATGCCGAGTCTCTGTATGCACCTATCCAGATCACTTATATCTCCATCTCAACAAGGATTTATAAGGCGGATATCAACCACTACAAATTTATTGGAGTTTACCTCCTTCAAAATTAAAGGCTTTCAAGGTAATTTGCAGACGGATATTGTTTACACCGATTTTAGTCAAGCGTTCGACTCTGTAAACCATTATCTTCTAGCACAAAAACTTTACCTCCTAGCGTTCCCACCCGAACTCCTGAGCCACTATCTAGCCACCTTTGTTCTAGGTCTCAAAAAGTCCTTTTCAAAAACTCCCTATCTACACCAGCTATGGTGACTTCAGGCGTACCACAGGGCTGACTTGCCTTCTGTATTAACATACTCTCTGCTACTTATGTATGCTGATGATGTTAAGCTCTGTGTCCAGTATAAGAACATTTCTTTTTAATTCAGGTTTCAATCCGATCTCGATAGATTTCAGTCTTGGCGTTGTGCAAATTTATTAAACCTTAATGCTTCAAAATGTAAAGTAATGACTTTTCATCGCTCCAGCGCCTTTCTGGCTCCTTACACCCTTTGTGGTGGTTCTCTTGAGAGAAATACCCGGGTTGATGATTTGGTGTTCTATTAGATCCCAAGTTAAAATTTTCAGAACACATTTCTACCATGGTGAACAAGGCCATGGGCGTGCTTGGGCTTATAAAGAGGTGGTCAATGGAATTTGACGACCCCTATATAACAAAGTCTCTCTACACCTCTCTGGTTCGTCCGATTTTAGAATACGGCTCTTGTATATGGTGCCCTCAGTACAACGTACACCAAACCGTATATAATCAGTTCAAAAAAACATTTTACGTTTTGCTCTACGCGGCCTCAGATGGTATGCAGCTGTTAGACTGCCGTTTTACCCTAATAAATTGCTTTTAATAAACCTTCCAACCTTAGCTAATCGTAGAAGCACTTAAGACTATACACTGTTGTTTCTTCCGCTTTGTAGATCGAATTATTCCTTGCATGAACCGTGAAGGGTCCTATGCTCGGATTATAATTCCCTCTACCATATTATATCTACCACTTACTCCCTTTCTAGTCTAAAACTACTGATACTCTTATATCTTTCCCGTTTTTAGTAATTACTTCGTTTCTTTAGTTAGATTAGTTCTACTTTTCCTCGAACACTAGTCTAACACCTATATTTCCTGCATGTCCGCGATCGGTTTGGTTAACGAGTCGCGCGTTATGCGGCAGCGCCCCTCGGTCGGTTGGGCGGGAGGTGGGCTGCTTTCTTGCCTGGGAACCGCGCGTAACAGCCATCGCCTGGTGTCGCTTGGGCCACTTGATGGTGCAGTCATTGCACATTAACGTCCTAAAGTATAAAGGCATCGTTCCCACTCACTCACAACGAACGAGCATAGAGGCAAGCCACATATTCCAGGAGGCTGGCATTACAGAAAGCATGCAATCTTGTCATCATGCAATATCATGTCATCCACGTATATTCTACGTGGAATGGTTTCCGACCGCAATTGATATGATGATGATTCATCCGAGGCTAGCTGATTGATAACTTAAAACGATGCGGCCTTCATAGGTGACTGAGTTTAATTTGAAAATCTATATTTTATCGTCAAGAGAGTCCCACCACAATACGCATTGAAGCATAGTGTCAGGCATTGGGACACGCACACAGCTATACATTTTACCGATATCACCTGTAAGAACAATGGAGAGTGTACGAAAACGAATTAGTATATTAAATAGCTTGGCTTGATTGGTGGAACCTGACTTAAGCAGATCATTTAACGGAAGACCAGATGTGGTAGCTGCAGAGCCATCGAACACGACCCTCAGGCGAGCGAACTGAATATTCCCTTGAGCGTAGACGAGTGGGAACTGCTCGGAGTGAAATTATTTTTTTGTTAATTTAGCGATCGGCTCAAAGATGTGCTCCATTTCCCAAAACTGACGAACCAAGTCATCGAGCCGAGTGCTGTGATTGCTGTCATCCGAAGATTGGGTTGTGATAAACGACAAAAGATTATAGTATAGCCAAAAATTTACAAAGTAAGTGTGTTGCGCATATGTATAGGAACAATAGGAATAGGAATATTCCTAATTAATGTTTTTATTTTTTTATTATATACCTACGAATTTTTAAATAAATTAAGTACTTGAAAAAATATAATTTTCTTTGCACTGTACACATGTTTGTCTTTTATTTTACGTTTACATTTTGTTGAAAATTGGTTTGATTTACAGAAATTCGTGTTGTGCAGCGCTACTGACTATTAATAGCATATAAAAACAAATGAGCGCCCTAACACCTGCTCCCTACCCCTTTAATGCTTTGCTTGCAACGAAATATCTAAAGAAACAACATAAGTTATTTTAAGTTAAGGCGGCTGCCAGGCTCCCCAGAAGCCCGTCACATCTAGGCCTGTGTCAGCCAGTTGTGGTACCGCATAGGTACCACCATTTTGTGAGACCTGAAAAAGTCAAGAGTTATCAAATCCGGATGCTCTTATGAAGTTTGATTTCTTTCTAGGACATATATTGGACATTTCCGAAATGTCTGTTTCGAAGGGGCTGCCCAGGTATTGTAGCCTTCTTCTGCTAAGAGCTGGATAGGAGCAGAACAGACATTCCACCGTCTCTTTCTCATCCTCGTCTCTGCAGCTACGGCAAAAATCATTGTATGGGCCGCCCAGTCTATTAGCGTGGGTACCTATTAGACAGTGTCCCGTTAGGGAGCGTATGACTGCGCTGCACCTTCGTCTGCCGAGCTTGCATAGCTCAGAGGAGCGTTTCCTATCTATGGTTGGCCATGTTTGCCGATTTATCCGACAATGTGCTACTGATTGCCACCTGTTGTCTATTAGTCGCTTATATTGCTCCTTTATTATGATCCTATATGTGGCCATCGGCATACGAGTATCCTACTTATCTTGGAAAAGGGGGATTGCAGTGCCAGATCTAGCCAGCTCGTCTGCAATACTGTTGCCTTTGATGCCCCGGTGGCCCGGGCACCAAATGAGGCTGATAACAAATTGCTAAGCCTTATCGTGAAGAGATTCACGGCAATTTGCCACTGTGGCCGAGTTCGAGGAAATCGCTTTTAGCGATTTGATCGCAGCTTGGCTTTCACTGTAAATGTTAACCTGAGTTACCATTGCAGTTGCTTTTTGAAGGTAGTTTAGTGCTTCTCTGATCGCAATAACTTCCGCTTAGAATACACTGCAGTGATCTGGGATTGAAGGAGCGTCTGATATCAAGCTGTTCGGAGTAGATTGCTCCTCCGACCTTGTTGTTCAGTTTCGATTCATCTGCGAAGATGCTTATGGCCCTATCTGGGATTGGTGGTCCCTCGAGCCATTCTTCTCTGCTAGGGATGATTATATTGAAGGGGGTGTCTGTGTGTTTCCTTGGGACGCAGTAGTCTGTTTTCGTGGGGACGGTACTGCTGTTTGGTATCGATGAGTGACCCATGAGCTGTGATGTCCATTGGTCGGAGTCTCAGACGTATTTCTGCCATTTCTGCCCTACCCTTTCCCGCAAGCTCAAGACTCTGGAGGCCTAGGATGGCGTTTAGTGCATCATTTGGAGTGGTGCGGAGTGCTCCACTAATGCATAGGGCTGCTGCTCGTGGAATCTTGCCCAGTCGTTTATTGATCGTACTCTTTGATAGAGCCGGCCACCACACGGTAGCTCCGTAGAGACGAATTTGTCTAACATTCGCTAGATATATCCATTGGATTATGTTTGTGTTCATGGCCCACTTCAAGCCTACAACCTTTTTTGCATGTGTAGAGGACTATCGTAGCTTTTTTCACTCTGTCTTTTATGTTCAGGTTCTTGTCAATTACCAACCCTAAGTAACTGGCACTGAAGGAGAGCCTGCATCCATTTAGTATTGGAGGGTTAAGGGGCGGAATCTTGAATTTATTTGTGAGAGAATAATTCCCAGTCCGCGGGAGTCTGTCCATTCTGACAGCCTCGCGAGCTTGCGGTCATCAGGTCTCAGAGTGATGGAATGTATTTCCCCGAGAAGATAATCGCAACGTCGCCCGCGTATGCCACGACTTTGTTGTGGTATAGCCCGACAAGTCTCTCAAAAGTTTTGAGAAAAAATTACGATAGACTTGGTCAGAAGTCCTTTGAAATCGAGTGCGAGGCCTTACCCGCTTTGGGGATGAAGACTATCTTTGCCTTGAGCCACTCTTGTGGTTTTTTCCCCACTACTATTATCATCCTGAAGATACCTTGGATCCAGCTGATGCCTGAGTCTCCGGCCTTTGAAGTTGGGCCGGAAGGTCCTGGTCCGGACCTGGCGAGCGGAAGTTTTTCCAAGAAACCCTTTTTGCTTTTGCTCTTTGCTTTTTTTGTATATGGCAAGACTGAATTTGTAGTCTGCTCAAATGCTTCTCCTCGCTACCGCTTTTGGCACTGTTGAAGAGAGCTTTGCAGCTTTTACGTAGGATATCGAATTTTTTCGGCCACCACGGGGGCGTCTTTTTACCCCTTTTTTTGTGTAGAAAGCACTCTGCCGTAAAGGCCTTGTTGCATGCTTCCGGGAACCTGTTCTCTAGACTAAGTCTAAGTCTTCTTAAGTTTGCGGCAACGTTGGTGCTTTGTTGAGGAGTAATTCCTCCATGGCTGAGCTCTATTTTAACCAGTGGGCTCTCGGGAGATAGAATCGTCTCGATGTACCTATGGTCAGAGAACGAATGGTCCTCTAGGACTTTCCAGCCCTTCACTTTGTCTGCCAAATTGTAAGACACTACTGTGAGGTCAATAACCTCTTGTCGATTTTGTGTGATAAATGTAGGGTCGTTGCCTCAATTACAGATGTCCAAATTAGAGCTAAGGATAAAGCTGAAAAGTGACTCACCCCTGAGTCCGACCTCCCCCATTGGGTGTGGTGAGTATGGGCGTCGCAGCCTATTAGTAAGCCTAGTTTGCGCACAAGGTCGCTTGGAGGATAATTTTCCTCATGGGCCATGTAGGACGATATCAGCCTCAGATGTGTCCGCTGCAGCTCTATGCTTGCCGCCGTATTGTCGCCATTGGTAAAGTTATGGAGCTGAAAAATATGTAGGTGCTTTCTAGCAATAATGTTTAAAGTACAATGAGCTTGTACTTGCGCGTCGATAATCTACAGACTATCCAAGGCTCCTGGATTAGGACAACGTCGACTCCGCACGCGTCCAAGCGGAGTATGAGGGCAGAAGATGCTGCTTTACAATGGTGGAGACTTCCTTGAAGGAGTCTCAGAGGCAAGTATTCAAGTCTCCCCACCACTGCGGTGTCGGCGTCTGAGTCGTCAGAGACGTCCGAGCCTCCCAAGTAGCTTTTCTTGACCGGCTCCAGCTCGCTATCGGGTGCTTCTCCGAGGCAACATACTGCAAGACTGTACACCGGCAGTTATGGGTTGCATCTCTGCAACATCTTAAGGATGCGCTCAGGCTCCTTAAAGGTAGCTGGCACCCAAATTCTGTCCCTCGGTCTACTGGGCACCTCGCTCCAGTCTACAGCGACGAGCTTCGCCCCAGCGTAGACCTCTACGATCTGCGCCATCGCTGCTTTGTAGAGCTTTAGGAAGCGCTCGTCTTCGCAGGCTACCACTTTTATGTTTCCCTGGAACCACCCCATGTCTTTGCAGCCTAGAGGTGGCTCGGGGTCTGTCTCTAGGAGCTCGAAGCAGCGATCGGCCTATGCCTCTTCCACCCATTTTCACTGGCTCCTGGGTATCTTACCCTCTGCGCTTACGCCAATAAGCGTCCTCTTCTTGGCAATCTGCGCGAAGCAGACGTTTGGCAGGACCCTAGACCTATTTGCGTCCGGTCCAGGTGACTCCTGCTAGAGCTGCTTCTTCGGTTGGGAGGTCATGGTGAAGTATGTGAGCACCACCGTGGCCCACTCCACCTTCTTCAGTCAATCAGCTGATATGCTGGCTTCCGTGCTCGCGTTCTGCCGACGGAGTATGTGCCCTGCACTTGTCTTTTCGGCGTATGTGAATTTTCTGGCTTGGGCATTGGTAGATGGTAACTCATCTCCCTCCACTTTACCAGCAGGTAAGGCAGCCCCAATGTTGCTTAGCTGCCTCTCCAAGGTATCCGTGTTGGGAGGTGCTTTGCCACCCACCCCAGATTCGGGATGGGACCCGCTCGGGGTCACGCCAGCACCTTGCACCTTGTAGGTCTGTCCTGCTGTTGAGCTGATCGGGCCAGACCTTAGGGCCGCTGCCTTCCCATGGGAGGGATTGCTCTCAGTTGGCTTTTGGAGAGTGCCATACTCATTATATCCGGTACTCTGTATGGTCCATACAGATGTTGTTATTCTATATTCATTCTGTTGTCATAATTTTCCAGGTCTGTTCGTGAATTGTGTCACATTATTTGACTGTGTCAACGCTAGTGAAAGTATGAGAAGCATTACCAGCACTGTTGATGTTAGTGTAGGTAAAAATAATTTTTTGCGCTGTGTTAGTGGTTTATCACTCTTTCAATTTCATTTAATTTCATTCATTGATGACTGATGCTATTTTAACATCAAGCACTTGTACTCATCTTGTCCAGGATTAGTCTTAATGATTCGACCCCTTGGCCACTTCATTACTGGAAGGTTGTCTTCCTTCACCAAAACAAGTAGTCCTTCTGGCACGCTTCGGGTGAAGTGGTTATCCACTTATGGCAAGTTTGTAGTTCTTGGAGGTATTCCATATAAGATTTTTTCCAGAAAGAGTGTTGTAATCATGATACCAATTACCTGCGCCTCACCAAAGTTTTTCTTTGATGATCACTGTTGCCGTAAGGTAGGTTTTCAAGGGCTCACCAATCAAGAAGTGTCCCGTTGTTATTTGGATCGTTTGATATTGGAGTGATGGGCCGAAAATTAAGAATTGCTTTAATTTTGATTACACTACTCGACAAAATTCAAATTTTTTTTCCGCTGTCGCCCAAAATAACTTTTTTGATAGATTTGGTGATTTCAATTTTTTTAAAGAATTATGGTTTTTTTTTCAGGTTTAATTTTTTTTTAAGAATTTTTAAAAATTGTTTTTTTTTTTTCATAGGTAGTGTGTGTTTCTCTTTTTTACATAACTTAAGATTACTACAACTGGTTGTATTAAACTTTGCATTTTAGAAAAGCTGACAATTTCAGCTATAAATCCGACTCAGACACTTTGTAGCTGCAACTTAACGTCTGGAAGATATTAAGCTTCCAAATTGAAATTTCATAATTTTTTTCGGTATTTTTCACCCGAAATTTTGACTTTGAAAACTCACAAACAGTCGAAAAAAAATGTTTTAATGCCTACATTTTTGGTTTTAGATAAACACATTAATTAAGCGTCGTTTAAGGTATCGCTTTTAAAAATGGATGGATAAACGACCAAGCTGCAGCCGTTTGACCAAAATTGCATATGTTGTTAGGCACCATCCTAAATTCCATTTTACCGTTAAAAACTGTTACAAACACAGATTTTTGGTATTTTAGTTGGAAAAAAAACTGTTATACGTCGGCTAACGGCGAAATTCGGCATATGAAGTTTTGGTCAAACGGCTGCAGCTTGGCCGCTCTGCAAAGGCCGCGGCTCTACCTTATACCCGGTACTCAGTCAGTATATATGTACATACATATGTGAGCTTGCGATTTATGCAATTTATTACATATATGTTCGCAAAAGGGACGAATTAAATTTTGTGCAAAAAATAATATATCAAAAAATGTAGTCAAATCATTTTTGGAATATTTATACATGTTTCCAAATTTGTTTGCATATGATTTGTATACTTTTTCTACATTTCTACATGTATAACTACATATTTGAGACGTACAAGTGCTTGCTACAGAGAGAGAGAGGACTTGAGTCAGCGTTTGGCAGGCGTTGCGTAGCCACTGAAATTTAATTTGTGGGCAAAGCAGATGGGGTCGCGTTAGAGAGAGAGCGAGAGGGAATGATGACTTTCGAAATGGTTTTCTTCATTGTAGCTATAATAATGATCCGATCTGATCCAGATTCAACACTCTGATAGAAATTCTTCTTCTTGTATCTTCAAAATTGTGTATGCCACAGACTTTCGTCCTTTGTGAGGGCGGAAGGGGGCATGGCGAAATTTTGAAGTACGCTTTGAGTAGTGTGATAACACCGGAGACTGAATACAAAACTTGGTTAATCTACATAGCTTTAATAGTCTATGAGATATAGGCGCAAATGAAGACGGACGGATGGACGGACAGACGGACGGACAAACAGACAGGGCTATATCGACTCGGCTATTGATGCTGATCAAGAATATATATACTTTATGGGGTCGGAAACGCTTCCTTCTGGGCGTTACACACAACCGTTATCCCCTATTATATCCCTATGCTCTTCGAGTATCGGCTATAAAAACTAAACCTGGACGAAAAAAAAAATTCTTTTAAACTTTTAAACATCTAAATCTGTCGGATAAAGTCATTTTGGGCGACAGCGGAAAAGTCGTGTCGACTAGTGTTATTACTGTGTTTAGTTTAGTTTGTGATTGTGATCATAAGCTTTTTTGCTGACTTAACTGCAGCTTCCCAGAGCTCGCCAAACGATGGAGCCCGGCGAGGAATGAATTGGAAATCCACTTGTCGTTTGTTGCAATAATTCACCGATCCGCTGTTTCTTCGATGACGAAGGCCTTCTCGAAGATCCGCTTTGTTATGTTTTTTATTATTGAGTTTGGATGGATAGAGTATTTTTGCTCGTTACAATCTGTTTTTCGTTTTTTTTCAATTTTTTTATTTATTTATTTATTTATTAATTAACAATTATCTGCTAATAATGCCATATAAATTAGGAAGAGAACTAAAGATAAAGTATAATAAAATTGAAACAAAAAATTAAAATTAAAATTACAGGTTAGCAGAGTTTAGGTGGTTGTAAATGCTAAATGCCATATGTTTAAGGGTTAGTTCAGGGGATATGATGTGGTAAAGGGTATTATAATTATAGCATAAAACCCTGAAAGGTTCATGCTGGGCATAGTTTGACCTAAATAAGGGTAATCTGATAGGTCTAAAAGAACGAGTAGAACGAGAGGGAACCGTAAAGTCAATCTGACTCAAGAGAGTTTGGGATTCCACCATCCCGAGAAGGAGCTTGTGCACGAACATTACCCCATTGCATATTCTGCGATGGTGTAACGAAGATAGGTCAATAAGTTTTAGCCTAGATCTGTAAGGTGGCAGGATTCTACCAGAGTCCCAGTGTAAATTACGAAGAGCGAAAATTAAAAATAGTTTCTGAACTGATTCGAGAATAGCTTGCTGCTCCTTATACTGTGGACTCCACACACAGGAACAATACTCCAATATCGGGCGCACTAACGAAATGTACAATTGTTTGGTCACATACGGGTCGTCAAACTCCTTGGACCAACGCTTGATGAATGCTAGAACACCCTTAGCTTGTCGCACCCTGTCGCAGCTATATGACTATTAAAACACAGTTTACGATCAAATAATACACCAAGATCATTTGAGCTCGAAATTCGATCCAATACATGATTACCAAGAGAAAAAGATACAAAATGTGGAGCACGACGGTAGAATGGCATAAGCTTGCATTTCGAGAGGTTCAAAAATAGAAGATTTCTTAAGCACCACAATAGCAATTCGTTTAGGTCCAGCTGAAGGTGTGTGTGCAAGTACCAGTCGGAGTAGGGCAGACAGATTTTCACGTCATCCGCATACATTAATGTATGTGAGAATGTTATAACTTGGGGTAGGTCGTCCACAAATAAAATGAAGAGGAGCGGACCCAAATGACTACCTTGTGGCACACCAGATGTAACATTAACGATATCTGATAAAACATTAGTAAATAAGAACCGTTGTGTACGATTAGAAAGATACGACGAAATCCAACTTAGAAGATTACTAGGGAAACCTAATAAGGACAGCTTCTGAATTAATAGAGTATGGTTAACCAAATCAAATGCCTTACTAAAATCCGTAAAAATAACATCAGTTTGCAAACCGCTCTGAAATACACGGTTGATTATGGAGGAAAACTCGAGCAGATTGGTAGTTGTTGACCGATGTTTAAAAAAACCATGTTGTGAAAGAGATATCAAGCTACAACAAAGATGAACAAATTGCCGGGTAACCAGGAACTCAAGGAGCTTAGGAATGGCAGAGAGCTTTGCAATGCCTCGGTAATTTTCTATGTTGGATCTGGAGCCCTTCTTGTGAAGCGGAATTATGTACGACTCATTCCAAATTACGGGGAGACAAGACTGTTCCAAGGATAGATTGAAAAGAAAGGTTAAGGGTTGGCATAAGGACTGGGTACAATGTTTTAAAATGCAACTAGGCACTTTATCAGGCCCCGCAGAAAATGAAATCTTCAAAGACTTCAAGCCATCAAGTACAACGCTTTCCTCAAAGTATGGTTGAAAAATGCTATTAGAGTGAGGCAAACGGTACGGATACGGAGCGGATGCGTTATAAATATGAGAGGAGTAAGACGACTGGAAAAAGGTTGCAAATAAGTTTGCAATGCCAGCAGCAGAAGATTCAGAATTGTTTAGATAATGAAGGGACGGAGGAAATGCATTGGACTTACGTTTAGAATTGACAAAAGAAAATAATTTTTTAGGATCATTGCGGAAGTTTCTACTACAAGAAGAGAGGTAAAGATTGTAGCACAGACTATTAGTTGTTAGGAATTGAGAGCGGGCGGAAGAATATTGTACGAAGACAAGCAAGGAGCCAGTTTTCTGGTACTTTTTGAAAAGTCTGGATTTCCTATTCTTTAAGTATGACAAATTCCTGGAGAACCAGGGAGGCTTGGACGATAATGGTATAATAATCTCCGGAACATAAGTATTAAGGGCAGAGTTTAAAATTGTATAGAATGAGTTGACTGTTACATCAATATTCGGTAAGGAAAGAAGAGTGGACCAATCAACATTCGAGAGGTGAATGTTTAAATTGTCGAAATCAGTTTTGCGAAAACACTTGATCCGGTGAGGAGTCGAGGTAATGTTAACAGAACTAAAGCTGGTACACTCTAAAGTTATAGATAGCGTAGGATGGTATAGGTCTTCAGGAAGTGATAGTGGGGAGACTCTGGCAACTGTACATAGAGAAGCATCCATAACGAAAATAAGGTCGAGAAGTCTATTGGGCAAGGGAAACATCCGTTAGATCATTGATAAATTCGTTATGAGTACTAGGAAGCAATTGGTTAGCGTCGTCGCAGGGCAGCCAAGAAAGAAGAGGTAAATTAAAGTCACCCATAACCACAATCTGATCAGCACAACCTAGCGAAGACACAACAGAACGGATAGCAGAAAGGTGCTTTGAGTAGACCTCAGCATCAGAATTAGGAGGAATATATGAGCAGGTTAGATAGATAAAAGCCATGCCAACACGGACTTTAACTGCAATGAACTCAATCCCATGGAATTTGTGGAAAGGGAATAACTCCGATGAGAAGTCAGTTTTAACTCCAATCAGAACTCCACCAGCATATGATTCACGATCTATTCGGTAAATTATGAAATTGTGACCGAAAATTTCATGATCATGAACAGTGGAGTTGAGCCATGTTTCGGAAAAACCGATAGCATCGAAATCGTAAGATCCGTATGTAGTTGGCGTAATTTGCCTAAAAGACTACGTACATTCTGATAGTGAACGGAAAAATAGTTAATTAGTTTTTTGAAATGACAGGGCAGGTAACATTAGGGCTCTGATTAGAATTAGAATTGGCAGGGCCGGTAACATTATGACTTTGATTCGAAGCTTTACGCACGAACTCATGCATAATTGTATGTTCTTATTGGTCACAATAATATCCTCAAGGGGAGCGCTAAGTTTTGAGCACAGATGATGCTTAACATCCTCCATAGTGGAATCAGGATTGAGTCGGGAAACAAAGATTGTTTTCCGAGGAACCACTCCCCTAATTTCAAGACCCGAGCGAGAGCCAGAAGGTGTAGCCATACCCCGAATAGGTCTCGGTGTGGGGGCAGTAGCGGTGCTAATAAGGTTAGGCGGCACGATTGGCATAGTGCTGGTTGAGGCGATAGCGATGGAAGCCAAGTTTGAAGGGGCATCAACAGCCATCATGATAGCCGCGTCAGCATCAACAGGTGGGGGCCTAGAGGCGACAGGCATGGGTGCAGGAGTGACAGATGCAACGGCACCATTGGCTACAGGCACCATAGCACCAGTTACAGGCGGTGACCGAGCACGAGGTGCGGGTGGTACGACCGGCCTGGGCGCAGTGGCAGATGCAATGGCACCATTGGCTCCAGGTTCCATACCAGGAACAGGCGGTGACCGAGCAAGAGGTACAGGTGGTTCAGGGGCTGCAGGAGAAAAATCATTATTAGTATTGGGAAAATACTTATTACCCTCCTTCCTCTTCGGAGACTCAGTCAAAATTTTAAGTGTTTTGAAGTGAGACTCCGTCAAACGAAACTTATCTTGCAGCATTCGGAATCCAGCGTTTAGGGCAGCGAATTCTAGATGCGTCTGTCTCATAAAAACACGCATGTCGCTTTCGATAGCCCTGCAGTCCCAACAGGTCCAGTTGAGGCCGCAGCGAGTCTTAATAAGATCGCCAACGCGACCTCCGATGTGTCCCAATTCAGCACAGTTTGTATGAGCCTTGTTGTCACACAACCAGCAGTAGAAATACGTTTGCCGTGTAGAGACCGAACGGTCACAGTTCTTAGCACAACAAGAACTCATGTTTTTTGAGTTGAAAAAAAAAAGGAAAGGTAAAATATAAAGTCGGTGTGGGGCAGAGATAGTGAGCTTGTGTTAACAATTGCGCGCGCAAGCACGAATAAAAACAAAAACAGTCACAGCAACGGCAAGTGAACGGAGAGACACAGAGAGACGATAGAAACACAGAGAGACGAGCACAAAGCGGCGGCTAACGCAGTGCGTGTGTGTTGGAAATGAAAACAGATAAGATGAGGGTAGATAAAAAAGAGAGCGGTACAGAGAGAGCAAGCGCACCACACATTGGAAATTAACCGTAAGTAATTAACCGTAGTAATTTAGTTGCACGATCAGCTTAAAACACAGTAGGCAATAATACAGCACATTCACTTTCCTTAGAGCACAAAAATAAAATTTTTTAGGCGGAGCGAAGTGAAGAAACGACTGTCTGCAACGATAGTTGATATCGATCATTTTACTCATTCATTCTCGTTTTCTTTTTTTTCACACACTTTGAATGTATTTACACGCAACACCCTGAGGCAGCTGTACCACGGTGGGAACAAGAATTTACATACCACCAACCCAGCGAATAGAATAGCCGTAAGATGGCCCTAAGATACCAAAAAAGAGCTGCAATACCAGAATAAATACACGCAAGTGCATTTATTGCTTATCGCCGGGGCAACAGATAAATTCGTTGCAGAGATCCACTGACCGCTGAACCAGCCTAGCTAAATCAGACGTTAGAAACAGGTTCGTTATAATATGTCTGTGATTTTGAGCTAGTTTTGATGGTTTCGCCTTCCTTTTTTTCTCGTTTTTGTATATGGCCTACATATGTTCTTGCCGTTCCTTTTCCCAAACATTCTGCTCCAGTCGTTGACCCCGCTCTCCCGCTAATTAAAAACTCCCAGAGCCAAGCAGCGCAAAAATCGCTTTTATGATGAGGTTATGTCACAAAATTCTTTGTGGCAAGAAAAGTATCTTTTCGCTCACCTTTTCTAGAACCTATCGTTTCTCTTTGTACGATGTTCGTTGTAATCAATGTGGTCTGAGGCAACAACCCCGGAAGGGATCGGAAATATCACCGGATGCCTTTGCTACTTCGGGATTAGTTTTAACGTTGTAGGGAAGTTCCTATCTAGTGGCCGGGGTACAGCTTCTCAATCACGCCAGCATCCGGTCCCGTTACAGCCAGCCCCTGCCAGCCTTGGGCTTTCCCGCGTACGACACCGTTTACTGGTTCCCCAAAGTGTAGGAGACTAGTACGTGAGAGGATTGCGTTTAATTTTATTCAAAGGACTCTACCTCCTATCATTGCACCATTTCTGCTCTTCCTCGCGACGGCTTCAGCTTACCACTCGGTGGTGTCTTTTAGCTTTCTCTAATCCTGGCTCTGGTGATTTCGACGCGTGGACTTTTGGATTTTCCTCGAACGCGACTGTTTCACTTGGATCTCCGTTTCTCACTCTCAAGCTCTTGCCGGCCGGCACGCGTCAAAACTTCCCTCTGCTCGTGCTCTGCTCTCAGCTTCTGTTGGCGCTTAGGCCCTGTTGCTTACGCTGCCGTTAGAGCGTGGGAGATAGAACGATCGATCTCGCTCCCTCTCGCTCGGTCTCGGTCTATACTCTCTGCGTTTGGTGGTGGTTTTTCGCCAAAGTTCTGCCTGCCTCCGTCGGTGCCTCGGTAGTTTTGTAGTTTAAAATCTGTGCCGACGCTACTACCGTCGCGTGAGTGCAAGAGCGAAAGCAGCGATCGGGGTCATCTTTTCCAGCTCTACTTCGAGCTGCTGCTACAGTCGGGCTCTCTTTCTCTTTCGTTTCGGTTCTCTTTTGGATCTGCTGCTACTGTCGTTGTCTTGATTTTCCGCTTCGTTTCTCTTTCGGATCAGCTGCTGCTGTTGTTCTCTTGGTTATCTGTATGGGATATGTAGCGTTCGCCTGGAATAATACCCCCTCCTGATCTAACTCCCTAATGAAAGCTGTGATTTGCTTTACTTTACTTTACCTTCTGACTTTACTTTTAAACTGAAGAATATGAAAGGGAAAATTAAACACTAAAAAATCAAAACAAAAACATAAGAACGTTAGGCTCCAGTCTAAACTTAACAGTTAACTGCAAAGATCGGTGGGCTTCGGCCCGCTTCGTCTCGCCCCTCTTCTGGGCCGTTTCTTCTGCAGCACTGTTCAAATCCGAAAGAAAGAAAAAACTCGCTGAGCTCAGCTCAAAAAGATCGAGTTACTCTTCCTCCCAAGCAGCTGATGGTGTTGCAAAACTCGTTAAACGTAATTAATAACGTAAGGCGTTTAACTTTCCCGCCCATTCGATAATCAAAATCTATTTTTGCCAAAAATTAAATGCAAATTCTAGTTTCGAGTCTTATTTTTTTCTAACAATAATGCCCCTTACATCACTAGGTAATCAGCCATGTTTTATATAGGGCCGATTAGCCTGATATATCAGATATATTTCCTGCACCTTTCTATTGCATGCAACTTTCCTCTGCCCGTGTGTTCGAGCGCTGCGGTTGATTGTGCAGCTCCTTTCAGACTGATCGAAGCTGAAGAGGTGAATACCGGCTGTTAACATAGGCGTTTGCCTTATTAAACACACGCAATGTCTTCTGATGGAACCCCCTCCCCTATCGCTGTCGATTCCCCCTTGTCTCTCAATGTGGACATTGCGTACTATAAGCGCAAGGTGCAAGCCATGATAAGTGCAGCACGTAGAATTGGAAATGCCGTCGGCAAGAAGAAAAATGGTGAGCTCAGTGAAGAGGAGTTGAACGTGCGTTTAAATTCTTTATTGGATCTGGTCGCTTCTTTCAACGAGCATCATAATGCCCTGGAGAGGATTGATCTTGATGAGATCGACAGACCCTTGACGGACGAGTTTGCATGAATTAGCATGAATTGAACAAGCGGCAGCCCACAATGCTCCCTTGCTCAACAATGCCAACAGGCCATATTGCAGAAGCCCCAGCTACGATTGTAGTGTAGCATCGGCCTCGCCTACCGGAGTTGTTTATTGTTTATTGTTTATTTTTGTTTAAAGTTTAACAATGTACAGTTAAACTGTAAGGGTAAAATTACATATCAAATAATTAAACTAAAGGGCCAAAGCCAATACTCAGACCCGGTGGGGCTGATTATCGGCTCAGTAGCCGATAAGATCCCACCAATAGTTAAAGCTTCCGAAATTCAGTGGCGGCTACTCACAGTACTCTGAGTTTTGGAGCATGTTTTCTTTCATAATTGACAAGGATCCTGACTTAACGAATGTGGAGAAATGACAGCACCTACAGTCCTGCCTGAAAGGACTGGGCTCCTTGACTGGGAACGTTGCCAAAGTGAGTATGACTTCAGAGTGGCCGCCGCAGGATATGAACGAGGCGATGCGGCCGCCGAGCTCTTCCACAGTTCCAGAGTGCTCGAGCCCGAATTCCCGGGCCTTGAAGCTCCAACGGTTGCCCATGATATTTCTTGAGGCTCGGATACTCCTACCACAGGTTAGTTTGCTCGGCTAAGACTTCGGTTGATCCCGAAAAGGAAACGCTGCATAGGTGCGGCGGCAGTTGGTCCTATAACCAGATACGCGGCTAAAGCAGTGGAAGGAAGGAAGGATCCTTCGAAGGGAAATGCTAAACGGCCACGGCGGCGGTTGGTCCAATGAAAAGATAGAGCGATTGGTTGCGGCGGTGGTTGCTCCTCCGAAAGAGTACACTGTATGGCAGCGTTTGCTCCTGCGAAAGGGTAGAGCGATCGGTTGCGGCGGCGGTTGATCCTGCGAAAGGGTACGGGACACGGTGGTGGTTCAAAGGATCCTGTTATAGGACGTTGGGCACAGCAAGGATAATCGTGACAGTATATGTCTAATAGATAAATTTTTTACTGCTAATTCACTAACTCCATTGAGTGATTATTATTTTTTTTTATTCACTTTGCTATTTATTTTTTGATATTACAATAAAAACAAGGAAATGACAAAAAGTTTACAAATCTTACAAATCGCGTTCCTTAACTCATCGATTGTTAGGAAGGTCATTACTATGAAGGTAGGATCGGCTACACATCTTTTTGAGGACTCTCGCGATTTTGTTTGGATGCAATGAGAGCATTCTCAAGTACTTTTCCTTGTGTTTCGCTAATACTTCCTTGACCGGTGGTATGTTAAAACCCCTTTGTAGGTTTTTGTTGCGAACGTACCACGATGCCCCGGTGATAGTTCTCAAGATCTTCGACTGGACTTTTTGGATGATGTCGATGTTACTGCTGCATGCGTTACCCCATAGCTGGGAGCCATAGACCCAGATTGGTTACAGAACGGAGTTGTAGAGCAGAACCTTGTAGTACAGACTTAGCGGGGAGCGAGCGTTGATAAGCTAATGAAGGCTATTGGCTTTGAGTTTAAGCTGTTTTCTATTAGCATCAATGTACCTGCGCCATGTAAGTCTCCTATCCAAGTGTACTCGCAGGTACGTAACTTCGTTTGCCTTAGGGAATGGGTTAGTATTTAGCGTGAGTGGTGGAAAATCTTGCCTATTTAAAGTGAAGGTTACCTGTTTGCATTTTTTTTTACTTTGTGATGTTGCTTACAAAGAGCATCTGGAGCAGCTGAGAATAGCTGTCTCGTCAGCAAAGGTTGATGTTGTTAGACCTCTGCATGTAGGGATATCTGCTGTGTAAAAGACGAATAGTGTCGGCCCAAGTACGCTGCCTTGAGGAACGCCAGCTTGAATATGGTGTTCGTCTGATATTGCAGAGTTGCACCTTACTGAAAACTTACTATCGTAGAGGTACGACTGTAAAAAGTTTATGTGTGTTGACTGGGAGCGTTGATTTGATCGTATACATCAGCCCTGCCAACCAGACAGTATTCTCGATTTTAAAATGCGCCTTGTATTTCTGAAGTTATGCGGCTGACGTGCTGAATTGTTCCGTGTTTTTCTCGAAAACCGAATTTATCTCATGGAATTATGTTATGGAGATTCAGAAATTGATTAATTCGAGTCAGCAAACATTATTCTAATTTTTTTTTAGACACAATAAAAGGCTCAATAATATGAGGGAACGATCTGTACCCAGCTTTGGATCATTATAATGATAAACTTTTTCCATCTCTCTGGAAAGTGGCAAAATTCTGGTGATTGCATTGAATAGCTGGATAATAATGCAGACTGCACAATAGGGAAGTTCAATATTCATCTTTGGGGTTATTAAGTCACAACCCGGTGATATTTTTTGGATTTAGATGCTGGTTGATAATTTTTTCTACTTCTTTTGGTCGAAATACAGTTGGAGCGTGTTGAAGCTGATAGTCTTTTAATACGGTCGGAAGTGCGAACGCTATTAGGCTGAAAAACTGTCTTCATCGCTCCAGGCCCAGCCGCCTGCATGGTTTCTTAAAGACATCGCTGTTTCTATCGGTGGACTAAGAGCTGGGTGGGCTTTCCACGAGAGTTTTTAGTGATAGATGTAAATAGTTTCTCAATATATCAGAGTTGGGCATATTCTTCTTTACGCTTTAACGCTTTGGTGAGTTTCTTAGATTTTGATTTGCAGACGGCGATCTGTGGGATTTCCAATGTCGTCTTAGGCGCCGCTTTTCAAGAACGACTTGTTCAATGTGAAAATTTAGTTTCATTTGGATGTGTACTTCATATGCTGGTGTTGGGTGTTGAGATGCGAGCTGCTTCGACAAAGACTGACTCAATTTGGTTTGTTTTAGAATCAATGTAAGCTTCCACTTTGAGATGCGAATTTAGTCCAATGTGTGAACTTATATATTTTTTTTTGTATTTGAACCAGTTATTTTTTTGTGAGGTCAACTTACAGAGGCGATTTACAAAATCTGGTTGTCGTAATAATTGTATGTATGAGAACAGGCGAGTGGTCTGATAATAGTTCTGAGAAGTTTTCGGCGCTTGTCAGGTTTCTGGGAGTATTTTTGGTAACTTCAAAATCAAACAGGTCGGGTAGTTTCTTGGGGTCCGTGGCCCAGTAAGATGGTGTGCCAGGAAAGACGTGGCCGAGTCTGTTGTTTACTTTTACAAGTGCGTTCCTTTTGGATTCGTACAATTTGGTTACCACGATCAAGATGTATTTTTAATGATGTGGATGTTTCTGGCGAGCTCTTTGTGGTAGTGGTGCTTCAGCCGGCTTCTAATTAAAATACCGGTCCCGCCGCGTGCCTTACCATCGGGTTGATTGGTTCCGTAGAATGCGTATCTGCTTATTGTAAAATTATATTTGTTTTTAAGGTGTGTTTCGGAGAGTAGCATAACGTCGAAATGATGGTGGAGTAGGAATTGAGCTAACTCAAGTTTATGCTATGAAACGGTCCCGGATACGGGATCAAGGGAGGACCTGGCTGCAGTCGAAAAGAAGACGTGCGTGCTGTGTTCACACGCTGATGGATGCGAGACTTGAGCATTGCGGCCGTTGCGTTTATGATTCTCTTCTACTGTGATTCTGCGGTGCAGTAGAAACTCAAGCTTGTGATGGGGTGCACCTCATATTTTGTAGTTGTCTACGTCTCAGGCTCAATTTCGACTAAGAAGAGTGTTTGTTCTTGTTTAAATTATTGAAAACGTTTTTAACGCAGAATCCATTCTCTTGTAGCACCTGGAGAATTTCATTTGGCGTGACATCGGAGTCTATACCTTTCAGTACAACTTGTATGTTGATGTTGTTGAAAGTTTTGTCACGAGTGATTTTAGATTTGTTTGTGGGGTGTTGGGGGCTAAATTTTAACTTAATCTGTAACGATCCACTCCTTTCTGCATGACCGGCTCTACTTTTGCATTGGCTGCAGAGTGTTTTAATGAAGGCACAGCAGTCATTGAGTTTGAAGAGCGGGCAGACGTTACCGGTGCAATTGTTGTTGCTGGAGCTGTTTTGGCAGCCGACGGTACAAAATAGATGAGAGCGAGATTGAAATCTGTCGGGTCTCGTCGATGTGACGAGACGGGGGGCTTGAACGTACAGTGTCACGCGCTGAGAGACAGATTTCGTTTGCTCGCTAGCTCTCAATTTCTCTGGAGACTCACGCATCGTACATATGGTTCCGTTGTGTTGAGAGTAGACGTTTGTCTTGGTCGCGATGTCGCTGAGAGCCAGTGCCGTTTTCGCTCATCGTCTCAAGCGCGGTCAAACTTTGCTTGTAACTTTGATTTTATTTGTGTTAGTTGTAAGTAATTAGTTTGTGTATTTTAAATAATTTCACTGCAATTCACAGCACACGCCTCCTTCCGTGTGAATTATTTTATTCGGTATTATAAGCACTTTACTCTGGTGTATATCAAATTTTAATCTGGAGCACAAAGAGATCACGTCTGCTTACGACGAAAGAAAAATAGTAAGCAAAAAGGAAAAAAACTGTGTGATTTCTTCTGTCTGTGGTCGCAGCGGTCGCCCTGTCTCCCCACTCACATATGGTCGCGTTGCAGCTGAACTTCACCGATGCGTCCCTTGCCGATGACGGCGGGCCACGTGTTACTGGGGTGCCGGTGGCGAAAGTTCTTGGCTTCAGCTGCAGTCTCCCTCTCGCCCAAGTGTCTGCCGGTGCGTGGTTGCCGATTTTTGCGACGGATGAGTGGTACGCGCTGATGCTGTTGTTAGGGAGGGGGAAAAAAGCGCAAACCAGCCCCAGCTGTACCAAAGTTGGAGGGTCAGAAATGTGGTGCTCCGCCGCTACTGTTTTCTCCTTTCGTTGTTTCACTTCTGCTGTCCGCTGTGACCCGTTCCTGATGATTGCTTCCTGGATTCCCTTTTCCGGACGATGTCAATGCCACGGGGAACTGATACTTTTTTTTCACATTTTCTCTCTCGACTCCATCTCTCAGGTGCTTCCTTGGGCACCATTTGTTCAGCCTCTCAGTACGGCCAGAATCCAGTCCCGATACGGAAAATTTTGTATTTGGGACCTAGAGAGATATCAGAATTGCACGAGGGAGAACGCACGAGATCGGACTACGAATACCGCGCCAGCATTAGGTTTTCGCGCTACGGAATCGCTCACCAAAGTCCCTCAGGTGGACAGGATTTCTACGGGTATTCATAGAGGAGCTGGATCACAACAAAAAGGGGGACTAAATCTTCGGGTATAGCTAGTAGGGGGATAGAAAGAGAGAATAACCTTGATTGTATTTGACTTCCAAACTTTATTCTATATATTTATATATATATATAAGTAAACACTCCCTTCCAGCTGCAGGGTTTCGGCAGAATTCCAAAAAGGAAGAATGCTGATGCCGCACTCGATTCGTGGGGGCAGCGACTACACTGTCGCACGAGCTTCTGCCTGGGAGCCGTTGGCCTGCACTCGAGTGGCTAGCGGAATCATATTTCGCTATTGCATAAACATCCGCTGAGGAGCTGATGGTCTGCACGAAGTGCTGACGGTGCAGAAAGTCGGACCGCTGCTTGAGCAGCGCTACCACCAAAGATGGGCAGATTTAAGAATATCATTTTGTATATCATTTTGTATCTTTAGATTTAATCTCGCTTTTAACCGATCCAGTTGTGCCGGAAATAAATATTTAACCGAAACACCCGCGTCTTAGCTTGCCGTTGGCCGATGCCACGGTATTAATAATCGGGAACAACAACTAATTAATTGGCGTCCAACAGGTCTAAGAACCCATAGTAAACGGTCGTGTCAAACACCACAAAGTGTAGTGAGAAAAAAGTGCCGTGGAAAAAAGTGAAAGGCAAACATATAATAAATACTTAATTTGTTTTTTTTTATACCCGGTACTCGAAGAGTATAGGGGTATATTAGATTTGTGGTGATAACGGTTGTGTGTAACGCCTAGAAGGAAGCGTTTCCGACCCCATAAAGTATATATATTCTTGATCAGCATCAATAGCCGAGTCGACATAGCCATGTCTGTCTGTCCGTCCGTCCGTCCGTCTGTCCGTCTGTCCGTCCGTCTTCATTTGCGCCTATATCTCAGAGACTATTAAAGCTAGAGCAACCAAGTTTTGTATCCAGTTTCCTGTGTGATCACACTACTCCAAATATGTTGCAAAATTTCGCCCCGTCCCTTTCCGCTAGCACAAAAGACGAAAGTCTGTGACGTACACAATATTGAAGGTACGAGAAAACCAAATACGCAGAATCATAGAGAATGACCATTTCTATAAGAGTGTTAAATTTGGATAATTTATTATTAATATAGCTAAAATGAAGGAAAACATTTCGAAAGTCATCGTTCCCTCTCGCTCTCTGTCACACGCGACCCCATCTGCTATGCCCATTCGTATTTTTGACGCCTAGATCTCAGAGACTATAAAAGCTAGAGCAACCAAACTTTCTATCCAAGCTCCTGTGATACCGAACCAGCACAAGTTTGTTTCAAAATGTTGCCACGCCTCCTTCCGCCCCCACAAAGGACGAAAATCTGTGGAATCTACAATTTTTAAGATAAATGAAAACCAAAAACGCAGAATCATGAAAAATTACCATATCTACCAGATTGTCGAATATGGATCAGGTCAAATCAATATTATGGCCAGAAGAAACAAATTAAATTTCAGTGGCTACGCAACGCCTCTCAAGCGCTGACTCATGCCCCCTCCCTCTCTCTCTCTCTGTCCTAAACACTTGTACGTCTCAAATATGTAGTTATACATGTCATGTAGAAATGTAGGCGCAGATATACAAAGCATATGTAAACAAAAATGGAAACATGTATAAAAATTCCAAAAAATTCATTTTTTTAATTTAAATATTATTTTTGTCCCTTTTGAAAACATATAATAAATTTCATAAATCGTAGGCTCATATATGTATGTATATATGTATATACTGACTGAGTACCGGGTCTAAGGTAGAGCCGCGGCCTTTGCCGCGGCTCACAACGTTCCCTCTCGTTTTGTGTTGAAACAAGTGGAAATGCTCCCAGTGCACCCTAAAATCCCTCCTATGAGGTGGCACAAAAACAAACAAGAGAAAAATAATTCACACAAATAAATCTGAGATTTATGAAAGAAATAAAAACTAGAAGTCACAAAATAAAATTTTGTTGCCCTCTAACATTTGTAAGTGGCATTGACGAAAAACGTTCCCGTTCATAAAAGTAGTGATTTTTGTTGCTGTGTGCGTGCCGCACCGGGATATAAGCCCGTAAAGGAAAAACAAATGCCAAACACAGCAATACGAAGCTGCGTCCGCTGCCCCCAACAGCGACAGTCACAAAGACAGATAAAGAAAAGAGAAGGGGTTGAGGGGAAGTCCCTCGCTTCCATCAGTGATCTACAATAGGAAAAATAGGTTGAAGGGCCCTCCCTCGCCTAGGAAAAAAAACCCCGCCCATACCCGCTCAACCGGAGTCAGTGACAACCGGCCTTTGCCGCGGCTCTACTCTATACCTGGTACTCAGTCAGTATATACATACATATATGAGCTTACGATTTACGCAATTTATTATATGTTCGCAAGAGGGACGAATTAAATTTTGGTCAAAAAATCATTTTTAAAAAAATTAAGTCAAACCATTTTTTAAATGAGTAATGAGTAAGCGCTTGGCAGGCATTGCGTGACTGAAATTAGTGACTGAAATTTCATTGCTTCCTTCTGGCTATAATAATGATCCGACCTGATCCACATCCGACAATCTGGTAGATACGGTTATTTTCCATGATTCTGCGTTTTTGGGTTTATTTTATTTTAAAAATTGTGGATTCCACAGATTTTCGTTCTTTGTGGGGGCGGAAGGGCGCGGGTCAAAATTTTGAAATACACTTGTATTGAAGTGATATCACAGGAGCTTGGATAGAAAGTTTGGTTGCTCTAGCCCATATAGTCTCTGAGATCTAGGCGCTCATCTGGACGAACGCGCAAAGCAGACGGGGTTGCGTGTGAGAGAGAACGAGAGGGAACGATTACTTTCGAAATGGGTTTCCTCATTGTGGCTGTACTAATGATCCGATCTGATCCAAATCTTCGTTATTAGTTTTATCGTATCTTCAAAATTGTGTATGCCACAGACTTTCGTCCTTTGTGATGGCGGAAAGGGCGGGGCGAAATTTTGAAATACATTTGGAGTAGTGTGATAACACAGGAGTTTGGATACAAAATTTGGTTTTCTAGCTTTCCTAGTCTCTGAGATATAGGCGCAAATTAAGACGGACAGACGGAGGGACGGACGGATAGACAGATATGGCTAAATCGACTCGGCTATTGATGCTGATTAAGAATATATATACTTTATGGGGTCGGAAACGCTTCCTTCTGGGCGCTACACACATCCGGTATCACCACAAATCGAATGTACCCCTATACTCTTCGAGTACCGGGTATAAAATGTAAGTGAATCACTCGTCGACTCCATTTTTATGTCAGCTTTTATTAGAAGCAAGAAATTATAAAGATTATAAGAAAGAAATTACAAAGAAAGATTATTATAAAAAAAAAAAGATTATAAAGGAAGTCAAGTCAGAAAGGAAGTCATTTTAAACACTTAACAGAAATAAAATAAAATTTGTTTTGTCTATACGAAACAGACTAACTCTGTGGCCCTCACGATTGATAAAGGAAGGTACTAGGGTATAAAGTGCAGGGGGAGGTGCTTGTCAAGTCAGATAGCACCCCATGAGCTATAGAGAGGATAGAGACGATAGTGAGATAGCCTCAGTTCCCCACTAGAAGGCCTCCAGTTGGACAGACGGCCATCACATAGAAAACCAGACAACAATAATCTGGAACAGTTCGTACAGACATTCGAATCCGCTTTGGCAAGTCAGGCTGCAAAATTTCAGGCCGAAATACAATATTTGCGAACGGAGCTTGTCCAAGCAAACCATTCCGCAGCACTTCAACAGGAGGTGCAGCGGCTACGCTCTGAAATTGACCAAGCCCGCGCACAATCCGTGCCTAAAGTAGAAGTATTTAAGAAAGTACAACTTATCCCCAGGGGTCCTATTCGATCAACCATTAGACATGGTCAAGTCACTTCCAGATTTCGATGGAAAGCAGGTAGATTATATCGGTTGGCGCCAAGCAGCGCTGGCCGCCTTCGAACTTTTCGAGCCATACGAAGGTAGTAGCAAACATTTCATGGCAACAGGAGTAATAAGGAACAAGGTGAAAGGGGCCGCAAATTACATTTTGTCGTCCCTCAACACGGTCCTGAATTTCAAAGCCATTGTTAACAGGCTAGATAGCTCTTATTCAGACAAAACGCCGGTGGGCGACCATACGGCAGGGAAACCTGCCATTAATAGAATACTACGACGAGATCGAGAAACAGCTTTCCCTCATCACAAATAAGAACATAATTGTCTACACTACAGAGGCAGCAAGTGTGCTGAACCAGAAGGTCAGGGAGGTTTTCAACTCTGGTTTGAGAAGGCCCCAGGAGGCCGTCTTCCCGGCAAAGCCAAAGGATTTGCCGATAGTTCTGGCCTTCGCGCAGTCGGCTGAATCCAGCGAAGACCACAGCGTTTGGGCTGCAAATTACGGCAATTCCATGGAGGAGAGATCCTACCGTACAACTAAGCGCAAATAGCGCAAATGGCAGGCAAAATAGGCCCCAGGACCCCACTTCCTACAAAAGCCCTCACTATGTTAGGAGTCAGGGTACACCCAACGCCCAATAGGGCAACACATACCAATAGCCCAAATCTCAAGGCCAGACCCCTGAGCCGATGGAGGTAGACCCATCATGCTCTAAATTGAAACAACCCTCGGTGTACCAGAAACCGTTCCGTACTGGCAAACGCGACAATATTTTCGGTGTAACGCAGGTGGGGGCTACATTGTCCCTAAAGACTAAAAACACTCACAGTCGGTAACACAACCGAAACGATCAAAGTCCACAAGTGCACAGACGCACACCATACTAACGTTATTGACGTCGATGCATCAGCAGCCATAAAAGCAAGCTACATGCAGATGCTAAAGAAAAGAAATAAGTCCTTCGCCGATTCTTACGCCTTGTAACACTTCGGTCGCGGTCACCAATGGAGAAAATGGTTTAATTAGCAAGTATAAGTCTAAGAAAACCCCCATCTCGTTTAACGAGGTGCAAAGACACGCCTTCCAAAAACTGAGGGACATTCTGGCATCAGAAAATGTAATGCTAATGTATCCAGACTATGTATGTACCTATGGATCTACCAACTTCGGGGTACTCATTGTTAATGCTCCGTACCTCCACAGCACTTCAAATGGAAGGGTAAATAAATTCCATAGCACTCTTGTAGAAGTAGCAAGATGCCTCAAAATGGCTAAAGGAGTCACCGATACAGTCGAGCTCTTCCTTCAAGCAACAGCGGAGTGCAAAAGATCAGTGCATTCGGTCACCAACAAAAGACCCATTGACATTCTGCACGCTGTTTCGACCGATATGAGCAAAGAAATTCAAAACAGCAATAACAACATAACAGTAGCTTGAGAGTAGGCGAGAAGCCTCTGTCCAACAGAGGCCTCGGGAATAAGTTGAACTCTTTATTTGTGGAGGAAACAGTAGAGGCGGACCTGGGGATAACAGTCCTAATTAGAGGGAGGGTTGTCCATAAGGACAATCTTAGGTAACTAAACCGACTAGGTTATGGAAGAAGTTTTTTTAGTTTTTTAAAATCGGAGCATCTGTATGAAACCTTATAAGCTATAAATTGAATTTTTATAACAGAAATAGGAAACCTAATGCTCACGATCACCCTGGCAAAAGCCAATTTAGTGAGCCCATCCATTTTAGACCACGCTGATATAGAATCTGTTCTCGCTGACCAATCTACAGGGATCAGGATATCAAACCTGTTAGAACGTTCATTCGTTTTCTTTGTAGTGATCAGACGTCTGCCTTTGTGTTTTTTGGCGTTTTTTTTTTTAAATACTAACTCAATAAACTCCCTCATTTACCTGCGCGATTGCATGCCCTTTAATTGTGTTTTAAACATAATTTAGTCAGTGTGTTTTTTTTGTTGCTTTTCGTAAGTACACAAAAATATCAATATTTTCCGCTCTCACCTACACCTCTCACTTAGTAGATTTATTGTTTTATCACTCTTTCCCTATTACCCAAACTAAAATAACTGTTCTTCCTATCTCGATTTTTTCTGTGCAATAGCGCGCTTTCTCTTTCTTTTTTTTTTTTGGTTATTAAGTTACTTTTAATTGTAGCTTAATTGTAGTGCACGTAAAATGCGCTGGGTTCACAGGCCTCGGGATTTCTAAGCGAAATGATTTGCATTACAGCTGTGAGGCATGCCAGGTGGTCGAGAAAGACATGGTCACGTCTATGACGCAGACCCGGAGGGGCTTTAAGGAACTTTAAGCAGCAATACAACCGGCTCCTAGCCATTGAGTCTCAATTCAGTGGCTTACAACGAAATGAGTCTGATAAACAACAAAATGAGTCCGCGTGATATGCAGCTCCGACTCCGACCACTCCAAAAGTGCAGCAGTTGATTTCGTTCGCTACTTCAAAGGCAACGAAAGCTGCTGGCGATGAAAATTCGGTAGCCAAATGCTCCATCTTTATTTTCCCACTACCGTGACTGCTGGTGTTACCCTGTTACAGGGTAATAAAAATAAACAAAATTCATCTGGAGATCAGCGGTCTCCAGCCCGCGTCATCTTTGGGCCATCATTATACTTCCCGCCTGGGGGAAATTTGCATGGGATCTTGTCCATTGTGAGGGTCACTCCCTTTCAATTGTAAAAATCAATCAAACTGGGATATGAATCTTCTTGAACTGAAATGGAAGATCAGTCGAATTAATCAAAATTCGAGTAATAAGGACTACCTTTCCCTTGAATGCAGTCATCCCAAATGTATTCAATCATTTTGTATTCTCGCCTCTCATTGTGCACGTTGGTTAGTCAACCGTAAAAATATTTATCGGCAAATTTAAAGTGCATCGAAATGTGCAGTTGGATCGTTTTTCTACAATGTGGCAGAAACAGAAACAGCAAAATGTGCAAAATTTCGTCAGCCATCTGTCTTACAATGCGGTCGGGTTCGAAGAATTACGAGTGGCTGTGATAATCGCAGACACTGACACTCTATGACGTCAACGTTTTCATTCGGATTGACAATGCCAAATATTGCAACGTTTTCAACAAAAGCGGACAATGCAGAAGGATACAACGGTTATAGATAACGAAATCCTTTCCTTTCGCTTTTATCACGATTGATCTACCCCTGTCAGCAGGAGAACAATGCCAATACAATAAATAACCAAAGATCCCACTGATTGTTCACCAACTAACGATGAAAATGCTTTGTGCAGTTTCTGTTTTTCACACCCGGTGAGTCCCGTTGTCACAACTGTTAGCAACTCCGGATATGTTTCTGGATCTGGTATTTCGGCAGATATGATCGAATCACTGTGATCTGGTCGAATCTTTGTTGAACATCCAAAGAAGAATGTGTGCATGTTATAAACAGCGCTTTTCCTATTCAACCTATTAAACATGCTACAACGGATTTTACTTGTTGCATGACTGTTTGATTGTCTAATAGCAGCCATTAGTCAAGTAAATGTCTCAAGCTCTGAACTTATCTCTGACTATGACAATAGCCGCCCAGGTGTGATGCTGAGGTTTACTTAAACCACCTTTCTCTCATTTATACTGTTGTGTCTTCTTTCGGATGCGCAGATAGATTATAGTCATGGGTGACTTTAACATACCACTGTTTTCTTTGCTGCCTTGTGATGACGCTAACCTGATGCTACCTAATTCGGGGGTTCCTCAAGGTAGCCATCTGGGTCCCTTGCTATTTAACCTATTTATTAACGATCTTCCTCAAATGTTATCTCATTCCCGTGTCCTAATGTATGCTGATGACGTTAAGCTATGTTTTTCCTACAGTGACCCCTTGTACCCACTATCTTTGCAATCAGATCTTGATGCCCTTAACAACTGGTGCCTAATCAACATTCTACCTCTTAACATTTCTAAATGCAATATTATGACTTTTCACCGCAATAAGCCATACCTTTTCGATTACTCTATCAATAACATTATCCTACAACGCCTCTTCAAAGTTAATGACTTGGGCATTACCTTTGTACCTAATCTATGTTTCAACTCTCATATCTCTACGATCTCTAACAAAGCCAAATGAGTCCTTGGATTTGTCAAAAGATGGTCTAAGGAATTCACAGACCTACTACAAAACTTCTGTATGTTTCTCTGGTCAGGAATATCTTGGAATATGGTTCTTGTGTCTAGTCTCTCACTACCAAAAATGTCAGGATATGCTCGAATCAGTACAAAAACAGTTCCTCATCTTTGCTCTCCGCGGACTCAATTGGGACCCTTCGATCCATCTCCCTTCTTATGAAAGTAGGTTACGCTTAATTAGCCTCCACACTCTTAAATCCCGTAGAATCTGCCAAGGAGTTCTCTTCCTCCATAAGCTTCTCTCTGGTGAGGTCGAATCGACTGCCCTCACCAGCCTTATTAGTATTGCTGTTCCTTTCCGCCCGACTAGGCATTACTTTCCTCTTCATCTCCAACTCTGTCTTTCTAACTACTCGGATTATGTTTCTCTGTTTTCCTTTGATTCTAGTACTAATATGGTAAAAATTATCTTAATCAATAGCTTAATTTAATTTAAATAGCTCTAATTGGGAATTGTTCGGCTACCGGATTTTCTCTAACCTAAATTTGGCTGTTGGTGGGACCTTATCGGCTACTGAGCCGATAACACTACTAGACAAAATTCAACTTTTTTTCCGCTGTGGCCAAAAATGCATTTTTCTGATAGATTTGGAGATTTAAAATTTTTTAAAGAATTATTGTTTTTTTTTCATGAATATTTTTTTAAGAATTTTTAAAAAATTTGGTATTTTTTGTCACAGGTAGTGCATCTATTTTTCACATAACTTAAGTTGCTTACAATTGGTTGTATTGAACTTTGCAGTTTTGAAAAGCTGACAAATGCAGCTATAAATCCAACCCAAACACTTTGTAGCTGCAACTTAACGTCTGGAAGATATTAAGCTTTAAAATTCAAATTTCATAATATTTTTGACTATAATAATTACTTTTTCTGATGACAAATGCCGCTGTCATCAGAAAAAGTAATTTTGGGCGACAGCGAAAAAGTCGTGTCGACTAGTACTATCAGACGACCAGATTTTCCAAAGACATTCCGAGTCACCACTGATGCCAGTAATTTTGCCATAGGAGCCGTGTTGTCACAGGATAACAAGCCTATTAGTTTCGCAAGTAGAACCTTAAATGATCACGAACATAATTACAGTACAATCGAAAAGGAGCTGTTAGCAATTGTTTGGGAAACCAAATATTTTCGCCCGTATTTGAAATTCTAAGCGATCATAAACCACTGGCTTGGCTAAATAATATTAAAGAACCCAATATGAAATTACAACGTTGGCGTATTAATCTTACTGCATATGACTTTAAAATCAATTATGTGGAAGGAAAACAAAATTATGTAGCAGACGCTTTGTCAGAAGAAAATCTTAAGAGATCAAGATAATATTTCCACAGCAGCAACTATATACAGTGCACTAGATGTCAACGAAAATATTATATATTAAATGCCCGAAAAACCAATAAATCATTTCGCTAGACAAATGGAATTAATAAAACATACAAAAGACTAAACAGACATCGAACATTACTTTAAAAAATTAAAGGTTACAAACAGATACACGGAAATTATTTTATCAAAAGTAAAAGATAATTTGAATTATTTCTTACTTCTTATTCCTTATTTGTTGGAAAACAATAAATCCACACAGTAAAATTAAAATATTAAACAGTATAATCAAACTTGAAGATATCAGTTAAAGGGCTGTCTGTATTTCGGTTTTTTCGGTGTCTCGTTGTGCCAAATTTCAGCAGGACTTCGATTATGAAATTTTGCATCGTTCAGGGACAGAGAGGAAACACGTCAATGCATTGAGTGGAGTGCATTGCTAATTATTGGAAGATTCACTAAGACATCGAATAAAGCAGGTTCAGCATCAGGATGTTTGGATAGGAGCAATTTGTAAAGTGCCAGAATCAGGTTCTTACGACGACTTTTACTTGAAGTATGACAATTTGCACAAGTATCCAGTTTAAGAGTTCATCGTAATACCATCCAGGATGGAAAGCGAAATTATAATGACTGCACATCGTCAAGGGCATTTTGGTGTTAAAATTATTATTAATTATTAATTATTATTAATTGATTTAGTGCAGCGTGAATACTTTACTCCAGAGTTGTTAGGGAAAGTGGATAGAATTGTTGTCTTTTGTGCATTTTGGAGTGCATTTTGAGCGATGCCATATTTGGAAAGAAAAAAGGAATATATAAATATAATAAACAAATCTGATGTACAAACGTATTACATTGATAATATTGGACCGATGGAGCCAACTAAGACACAGTATAACCACGTTTTCGTAGTTTTCGACGACTTTACTAAATTCTTTTGTGTCTTTTGTGCATTTTGGAGTGCATTTTGAGCGATGACATATTTGGAAAGAAAAAAGGGTATTTGAATATAATCAACAAATCTGATGTACAAACGTATTACATTGATAATATTGGACCGATGGAGTCAACTAAGAAACAGTATAGCCCCGTTTTCGTAGTTTTCGACGACTTTACTAAATTCTTTTGTGACTTTTGTGCATTTTGGAGTGCATTTTGAGCGATACTATATTTGGAAAGAAAAAAGGGTATTTGAATATAATCAACAAATCTGATGTTCAAACGTACTACATTGATAATATTGGACCGATGGAGTCAACTAAGAAACAGTATAACCACGTTTTTGTAGTTTTCGACGACTTTACTATATTTGTTTGGCTTTATTCAACAAAGAGTACAGCCGCAAATGGTTGATAGGTTGCAGAAATAGGGCGAAGTTTTTGGAAACCCGAAGCATGCGATTACAAAAAGAGGTACTGCATTTACTGATCATGTTTTGACGAATATTGTAAGGAACAGGGTATCCAACTTTTGCTGATAGCGACAGGAGTGCCGCGTGGTAATAAACAGGTAGAGCGAATTAATAGGGTCGTCACTAATATGCAAACCAAGCTTTGCTTAGAAGATCCGAATGCCTGGTACAAGCATGTTATTAGGCTACAATGGCTTTTAAACTCTACTCCTCCGAGAAGTTCCAAGATATCTCCATTTAAGACTTTGACGGGAATACAAATGAGGAAAAACTATGACAATGATTTAGAAAAGCTTAAAGAGGAGGAGTATATCTTAGAACGGCAGCAGAGAAGGAAGAGATTCCGCAAGACAGCCAAGAAGAACATAGCTGTTCATGCCGAAAAGCATGCACCATGCGACCACCCAAACTCCAACCAACAGCAACATCAACTTCGAACCGAAAGCTCAAGGGCAATGTTGCAGAGCGGCGAAGCGGTGTTCTAGATTTAAGCTCTTGTAAATATTTTAGTCTTAGAAATAAAGTGAAAACCGAAGCACGCACATTTTTTGTTTGGTCGGCCCATACACCGATCACCACTAAGTATCAGACCACAAGAAGCCGACCCCCACATATCCACCACAACTCAAAAAACTACTGGCAGGAACTCCCACTACAACCATTTGGTCCTTCGAGCCGGATCAACTTGTTTGGATTTTCATCGAAAGAAGAAATCACGGATATTATCCCCCCATCCGCTCGCCCCAGCTTGTTCCTGAGAAACTGCCAGCTAAGTACCTAAAATTCCGAACCACAGTAACGAAATCGTTGGGTGAAGGCTCTGTGTGTGAATTGTGTGAGAAATTCTATAAAAGAAAAGTGCAAGTGAAAAGAAGAAAGGGCAAAGAGGGAAAGAAGGAACGCCATTTTTCCCATTTGCATATACATAAGAGAACTCTCCAATATTTCTCCTCCAAAAATCGGCAAGTGCAGTGAACCTCCAATATACATATGCATGTACATAAATTCTCCAATTTGTTCCCCTCCGCGTCTACACTCGAACTTCGAACATAGTGCATCAAAGCGATCGCAACGAACCTCGAACTTCGAACCTAGAGATCGAACCCGATCGCAGCGACCGTACGAAACGGACTTACCTACATACATATGTACATACATACATCCATACATATTTTCATACCTTGATTTTTTCCTTCGCTTTTCTTTAATCAAAGTACACACAGTTTTTTTTCCTATCCAAAAAAAATTCACACCGTTTACATCAACGAACAGAGCCTTCCCAAAACAGAAAAAAAAGGAATTAAATTTACGTTCATTATTTGTGTAATCCGTATTACCTGCATACATATCCATATACATACATATACTGTAGTTAATGTTTGCATGCGTCGTTCTCTATTAACACAAAAGAGTGATATCCAAAATATAAAAACTATTAGTTCGCATATATGTATGTGGACACATCCATATTATTTATTTCTTGAATTCCAAAACGAGCGCGCCCAACGCATTCGGCAGCACATACCTACATACATATATACGTCCATACTTGCATACATATGAACATATATGACAGTACGAGCATATGAGTGAAGCTATTGTTGCGTGTTCCTCTTTGTGCATTAGCGTGTGATACCCAGCATAAAGCGGGTATATGCTATTTTGACGAGGTTCGGCACGTCGAATATTTTTTGCAACATTTATATATATGTATATTATTTTTTGAAGTAGTGAATTGAACATTACTGAGCATTCCATTCCAGCATTCCTCCGACAAATAAAATAAAAAGTAATATAACAAAAAATTCCAATACGATATTGAAAATTAATATTAATTTTGATTAATTATTAATTAACAGTTACATATTTGTTTTATTGCTTTGCTAAATTCTCTAAGATAGCCATTCGATCTGTACGTGTTCCATTCCGCCATTCCACTATTTTTTGTACTCAATATTTAATTCGGGTGTGCAAAGCAAACCTTATAGATTGTTGCTGGCCCCATTAGAATTCTCCACTATAATTCCATCGTTCCTCTACTTCATTCACCGCGTTTACCCAGACTATTATGTCAAGTGATCGCGAGGCAGAGCATCTTCTCACAGTTCCAGGCTCATTACCTCTATCGCCCTCCGTAGAAGAAGCCCCTTCGGTTTCGGAACACGGGTATTCCAAAGGACGAAAAAGTCCTGTTTCACGTACCACTCGTACCGTCACACAGAAGATCTCCGAGTCAAAAAAAATGGCTTTGGATGATTTTATAGCTGCATCAGACCGTCTCAGTAAATTCGAGGCAAAAATCAGCGCTCCATCCTCCGTAGAGGTCTCGCTATTCACTCTCAAGATTCGCCTGGAAGAGGTAAAGACCTTATGGGACAAAGTACGAGTGGAATGTGAGAATTGCACCAAGGCTCTCAATCTGGCAGAACCTGATGGTGAGACGATTCACTCCATGAGCGCAAAATACGATCACTGATGCAGTGTATGAAAGATGCGCGTCCGCTCTGCAGGAGCGAATCGAGAACGGGACGAACCCAGCTCCGGTATCAGTACCGAATTTCCAGCAACGAGGTTGCAGGCTCCCACCCCTTGAAACCGAGGTGTTCTCCGGAGATTATCTGAAATGGCCCACTTTCCGGGACCTATTCACTGCAATCTACGTGAACAATCCTAATTTATCGCAGGTGGAAAAACTTTATCACCTGAGCCACAAGACTCGCGGGGAAGCGAAAGCTATCGTGGAGAAGGCTCCGCTCACAAATGAGGGTTTTGAGTCCGCATGGACCGCCCTCAAAGAGCGTTTTGAGAACAAGCGAACGCTGGTCAATAGCCAGCTGAAGATCCTTTTCGGTTTCCCCCTATCCAAAAAGAGTCCGGAGCTGCTCTAAAAGATCTCCAGAGTGCGGTCCAAGGATGCCTAACGGCCCTTGAACACTCCGACGTCCCCATTGATAACCGCTTCGCGGACGGCGTGCTGGTGTTCATAGTCTCCTCCAAGTTGCCTCAGATAACCTTATCGCTGTGGGAACAATCTCTGCCCAGCAAAAGCGAAATTCCGACGTGGGCAGCCATGAATAAATTCCTTAGTGAGCGACATCTATCGCTCGAAGCGATTGAGAATGCAGGCACCTCCATGTTTTTGCTTTCCAGATCTGAAAAGAAAGAAACCTCTTCCAAGAAGGTTAATTCCTTTGAGGCAAAAGTCAGCGTCAAAACGCGAACATGCAACCTTTGCTCAAAGGAACCTCATTCCGTGCGTCAATGTCCTCGCTTTCTAAAAATGTCTGCTTATGATAGGTCCAACTACATAAAACAGCAAAGGCTATGCATGAACTGTTTTGCTAGGGGGCATCAAATTAAAGACTGCACGAGTCAGCATAACTGCTTCACGTGCAAGGGGCGCCACCACACACTTCTGCACCGTGGTCACCCCCCTCCAGAGCCCTCTACATCAGTTCCCTCGAATCCAAATCCAAGTCCAATAATACAGTCCACTTCATCCTCTAATGTCCAAAATTATTTCACAGCAAGCACACAGGGTGTTCTGCTAGGCACGGCTGTTATAAATATATGCCATTTGGGCACTAGCTATAAAGCACGTGCATTGATCGATTCTGGGTCGGAAGCAACGTTCATCTCGGAACGCTTGTTCAGAATCATCAAGCTTCCTTTCAAGCCAGTTCAAGTGCAAGTATCGGGCTTGAACCAAGCAATAGCTGCAAGGCCTCAAAAGATATGCCACTTCCAAATAGGCTCCCCAACAAAGCCGAGAATACACATAGAAACCTCGGCCTTTGTTCTTCCAAATGTGGCAGGCACCTTACCCTCGTATCCAATTTCTCAACATTTTCTAAAGGACCTGCCAAATATTCCTCTGGCTGACCCTTCTTTTCATAAGAGCTCGCAGATAGATGTACTTTTAGGTGCAGATATCCTTCCGTCCATTTTACTAGGCGGCTCCCTTCCCAATATTTGTGGATCACTACTTGGCCAAGAGACCATCTTTGGATGGATTCTCACTGGACCTGTAGCCGATTCGACTCGCACCTCAATTTCTTCCTTTGCGACAAGGATAAACGTCAGCTCTGAGCAGCGTTTAGAAAAACTTCTAACAAAGTTTTGGGAGGTGGAGGATCTTCCAGCCAAGCTGGTAGAAGATTCTTCTGAGTCTGTCTGCGAAGACAATTTCATTCGAACCACCCGTAGAGATCCAAAGGGCAGATATATGGTATCTTTGCCTTTTCGGAATCCTGAAGGCATCACTTAGGTCATTCAAGATCAATCGCACTAGCTCAATTCCTCAAAAACGAAGGTCGTTTAAAACGGAACATTCCTTTGAAAGAGCAGTATGATCGCGTCCTCCAGGAGTACTTGGACTTAGGTCATATGCGACAAGTAGCTCCAAGTAACGATTCCGATAATTTCTATCTGCCCCATCATGCTGTTCAAAAACCGGACAGCACCACTACAAAGCTACGGGTAGTCTTTAATGCCTCCTGTCCGTCCTCAAATGGCAAGAGTCTGAACGACATTCTCTATCCAGGACCGGTTCTCCAATCAGACCTGACGGTTCAGATTCTCAAATGGCGGTTCTTCCAATATGTCTTTAATGCGGACATCACAAAAATGTATCGGCAGATTACCCTCGATCCTTCACACACAAGATTCCAAAGGATCCTTTTCAGGAACGTAAATGGCGAGCTCTGTGATTATGAGCTTACCACCGTTACGTTCGGGGTAAATTGTGCTCCATTCTTGGCCATTCGGGTGCTAAAAGAACTTGCGAAAGATGTCCTAAAGCGATTCCCACTGGCAAGTGACATCATATCCAATTCAATGTATGTTGACGATGTACTTGCTGGCGCTCACACAATACAAGGTGCAATCACAGCGATAAAGGAACTTCGTGCTGCTCTAGAGGGTGCGGGTTCCTTTGAGGAAATGGGCTTCCAACGCGAAGCAAGTCCTCGTGGATATTCCTAAGGAGCATTTATTATGTGCCGATTTTCTTGAAATGGAGGACGCTAGCTCAGCAAAAACTCTGGGTATCCGATGGCAAGCGGATAGTGATAAATTCCTTTTCAAACCATCCGAGGTAGCCTTAAGTTCCTCTTACACAAAAAGGGAAGTCCTATCCCAAATATCAAAACTATTCGATCCAGCAGGATGGCTCGCTCCATTCATAGTCCGAGCTAAGATCTTTATGCAAGAAATCTGGCTTCAAGAGCTAAAGTGGGATGACTCTTTGCCAACAGACCTCCTGAAGAGATGGCAGGAATTTCTCCTTAGCTATCCTGCTCTCCAAGAAATTCGTATACCAAGATGGGTGCAGTATCACCCCAGAGTAAATTTGCAGTTCCACGGCTTTTGTGACGCATCCCAACGCGCTTTCGGCGCAGCCATTTACGTCCGTGTAGAGAGTGAACAACAGGTCTCTGTCCATCTACTCTCGGCAAAGACCAGAGTTGCTCCGGTGAAGACCGTGTCCTTACCACGTTTGGAATTGTGCGGGGCGGTTCTCCTCGCTGAACTGTCCTCGTCTCTCCTTCCCCAACTGTCCCTTGATAGCTACGAATGCTTTTATTGGACAGACTCCACCATAGTGTTAGCGTGGCTAAACAAGCCACCATGCAGATGGACGACATTTGTAGCTAACCGAGTGACTAAGATCACACAGTCCGTCAGCAAGGGAACATGGTCTCACGTCAGATCGGAGCACAACCCTGCTGATCTGGCTAGCAGAGGTGTTTCAGCCCAAGAATTGGCTAGCAGCAATCTGTGGTGGCAAGGGCCAGACTGGCTAACACTGGCAAAAGACCAATGGCCAATCCCATCAGAATCTCCGCACGAGACGGAGTTGGAGCAACGCACGGTGAAGTGCAACGTATCCAAGTCTTCACCGGAGTCCAGTATCGTAGACCGCTTCTCAGAATTCGGAAGGCTATTAGAGTTTTAGCCTATGTTTTCGTTTTCTCAAGAGGTGTCAGAAATCTGACACTCAATTTCCAGTCGAGCTCAGTAGCCGTGAACTATCCGAGCGCAAGAGCGTATGATCATCCATACTCAACGCGCAGAGTACGCAAAGAGTTTCAGCGCTTGCTAAATAAGCAGCACTTTCACCGTCGAGCTGCATCAATAACTTAAATCCATTTCTGGACCAAAAAGGGTCATCCGAGCATGCGGTCGGTGAGGACATCCGAGTCCCTAGTTATGATGAAAAGCACCCGATCATTCTACCTTACGCCAGGGCAGCTCTGCACGCATCGACTAAGCGGTGGAAACCAACTTGTGATTCGGCTCATCCGATCCAATACTGGATCCCGAAACTTCGGACCCTAGTCAACGTTCAATCGTCGAGTGTGTGGTCCATCGACGGAAGTTGCAAGCCCAGCTTATGGGAGACTTGCCCAGGGAGAGGACCACGTTCTCTCGTCCATTCACTCGAACGGGGGTCGATTTCGCTGGACCATTCGACATCAAGACCTACACAGGTCGAGCTTGCCGCATCACAAAGGGGTATGTTTGTGTCTTCGTGTGTTTCAGCACGAGGGCGATCCATCTGGAAGCAACCTCAGACCTCACGACCGAAAAGTTCCTTGCAGCTTTCAATCGTTTCGTGGCGAGGCGGGGTGCCCTCAGCAAATGGTTTCTGACAATGGAAAGACGTTTGTAGGAGCCGCAAAAGCCCTGTCCCATGATTTCCTGGTCGCTACAAGAAACCGCATTATCGCCGCATATCCTCAACAACATCTAAAGTGAGCGTTTCAATCCTCCAAGCGCACCTCACATGGGTGGCTTGTGGGAAGCGGGAGTGAAAAGTTTCAAGACGCTTTTCTACAAGTCCACGTCGGCATGCAAATACACATTTGAAGAATTGTCGACCCTCAGAACTCGACGGCCAATTCGCCTATGTCAGAAGATCCCACTGACCTGCTAGCCCTCAGTCCAGGTCACTTCCTGGTTGGCGGCCCGCTGATCTCCATTGAGGAGCCCGAAATCAGAGAGGACGCAGGGTCAATCATCAACAGATGGCAGCGTCTTAAGGCTCAAAACCAGCAGTTCTGTTTGCGTTGGAAAGAAGAATACCTTAAGGAGTTACACAAAAGGAACAAGTGGCAACTCCCAACGCGAAACCTTCAAGCAGGCGATATGGTTGTCGTCAAGGAAGACAACCTACCACTAAATGAATGGCGCCTAGGAAGAATTGAGCACACTTATCCAGGTGTCGATGGCATGGTCCGCGTGGTTGACGTTTTGACGGTCCGTGGCACCATTAAGCGGCCAGTCGCAAAGCTCATTCTTCTTCCTATAGAAAATACTGTCCACGTCCAAGTGTCCAACTAACCCATATGTTTTTTGTCGTTCGGTGCATATGACCCAATCACTAATATCTCACGTTCTTTTTCTTTCCAAGCATGACACCTCGCCAACGTCCAGTAGAGCACAGCCATCCGCGGGGAACCAACAGCTTCCGCTGTCGGGTCTGCCGCGGAGTCCACGCATTGCGAAAATGCCAGCGGTTTCTGCAGCTCAAGGTGGAGAAACGATTACGGGCAGTCCTCATCAATAAGTACTGCCACAACTGCCTGGCTCACCAACACTCCGGGCGCTCGTGCCGAAGCGGCGACACGTGTCGAGTGTGCGGGCAGAACCACCATACCCTCCTCCACATGGGAGGAAAGCACCGATCCTCACGTCCGAAGCCCCGCTCTCTACCATCGAGGGCATCCTCGCCACCAGCGAGATCGACCTCCCGATCCGCTGCTCCTCCGACGACGCTGGCATCGCTCCTGCAGTCCAGGAGCACCAGCATTCTGCCAACGGCATGGGTCGTAATCGACGTAGGCCACAAGTCCTTCGAGGTGGGTGCACTCATCGATCCGTGCAGCCCAACCAGTCGCATCAACGCATCTTTGGCAACGGCCTTCGGGCTTTCCGTCACTCGCGTTGGTGCGGAAGGTGCCTGTACCGCCGTCATTCAATCGAGGAACAGGAGCGATGTCAGGCTGGAGGTTGTGCTGAGCGTGCAGCCTCAACTCCTGATAAGGACACCCGAACGACCCTTGGGCGGCCATGTAAAGGAGCACTTCGCCAATATGGCCTTGGCGGACGAGAATTTCCATCGGCCGAGCACCGTGTCATTGGTGCTGGGGGCCGATTTGTATCACAAAATCATTCTGCCAGGAGTGATCCCAAGCACCGAAGGCTTCCCGATGGCGCAGAACACGGTGTTCGGGTGGACCCTCTCCGGCACATGCAGTACCGCATGAATTCAACCCACATTCTCTCCCCCCGTTCCTGGGCGCACAACTTTTTTGTTGCAATTATATTGCAAGGGAGGGAGGATGTTCATGCCGAAAAGCATGCACCATGCGACCACCCAAACTCCAACCAACAGCAACATCAACTTCGAACCGAAAGCTCAAGGGCAATGTTGCAGAGCGGCGAAGCGGTGTTCTAGATTTAAGCTCTTGTAAATATTTTAGTCTTAGAAATAAAGTGAAAACCGAAGCACGCACATTTTTTTGTTTGGTCGGCCCATACACCGATCACCACTAAGTATCAGACCCCAAGAAGCCGACCCCCACATATCCACCACAACTCCAGAAAACTACTGGCAGGAACTCCCACTTCAACCAATAGCATAGATACAAAATGAAAATTTTGAAAGAAAGAGAAAGAAAGAAAGAAAGAGAAAGAGAATCCCAAATCAATGATATGGTAGCTATTAAGCGTACCCAATTTGCAACCGGATTGAAGCTGAAGGGAAAGTTCTTGGCTCCTTATATTGTCACGCGTAAACTAATACATGGCAGATATATTGTTGGAGAGGTTGGCGATGGTGAAGGCCTTCGAAGACCAATACTGTAGCAGAGTATATGAAGGCATAGTCTCAATCATTCGAGTCGAATAATAATTCAGGACGGCCGATAGTAGCGTTGGCATCCCCCTGGGCAGTACAGGATAGGCTGTTCCTTCTGGCTATAATAATAGTCCAACCTGATCCAGATTCAACACTCTAATATATATGGTCATTCTCTATGATTCTACGTTTTTAGTTTTCTCGTATCTTTAAAATTATTGATTCCACAGATTTTCGTCCTTTATGGAGCAGACGAGGTTGTGGCAAAAATTTGTAATAGACTTGTAAAGTTTGGCTGTTCTAGCTTTTATAGTCTCTGAAAACTAGGCGTCAAGCAAGTCGAACGATTAGCGTGTGAGAGAGAGGGAACGATGCCTTTCGAAATGGTTTTCTTCATTGTGGCTACATTAATTGTCCGATCTGACTCAAATTCAACACTCTGATAACACTCTGTTTTTCCATATCTTCAAAATTGTGCATGCCACAAATTTTCGTTCTTTGTGTGGGCGGATGAGGGCGAGCCCTAATTTTGAAATTCACTTGAAACATTGTGATATCACAGGAGTCTAGGTACAATTTTGTTGCTCTAACTTCTATAGTCTTTGAGATCTAGGTGCTAATAAAGGCGGGCGGACAGATAGACAGGCATCGCTATATCTACTCGGCTATTGATGCTGATCAAGAATAAATATACTTTAAAGGGTCGAAAACGCTTCCTTCTGGGTGTAACACACATCCACTATCACCACTCTTCGAGCACCGGGTATAAAAATCTATTTTGTTGGGAAAAAGTGACCTTTGAAAACGTTAGACGGCTTTAGTATATTTACGATTATTCACACATCTGATAATTTCTGCGGCTATTTTTTATAATCACAGCTAAAACTTTAACTAAAATTAAAAACGTTGTTCCCAAAATACACAAAAAAAGTTTAATCGATCATATTAAATTCACAAGAAAAATTTGACAAGTAATGTTATTATTAATATCTTGAAGTGAAGTAAATAACTTCTACACTCATTTCGAATATTTTTATTTCGGAACACTCCAGCACAAATAACTTTGAAGTGCGACTTTGTTTTTTTGAAAAAAGCTTACTATGTCTTCATTCTGTTGTGTCTTTGTTAGGTTGTCCTGATCAGATTGTGGTAATGGGTGACTTTAATTTACCACTTCTTTCTTGGCTGTCCTGACGACGAACCAATTGCTTCCTAGTATTCATAACGATATTATCCATTAGCTAACGGATGTTTCCCTTGTCCAAATTAATTCTATTAAAAATAATAGGAACAGACTTCTCGACCTTATTTTCGTTATGGATGCTTCTCTAGGTACAGTAGCCAGAGTCTGTCCACTATCACTTCCTAAAGACCCATACCATACCATACAACGTTGGCGTATTAAGCTTACTGAATATGACTTTAAAATTAATTATGTGGAAGGAAAACAAAATTATGTAGCAGACGCTTTGTCAGAAGAAAATCTTAAGAGATCAAGATAATATTTCCACAGCAGCAACTATATACAGTGCACTAGATGTCAACGAAAATTTTATACAGTAAATGCCCGAAAAACCAATAAATCATTTCGCCTAATTAAAGTGTCTATCTAAAACCAAAAATCAAGGCATTCAAATATTTTTTTTTCGACTTTTCCTGAAGTTTCAAAGTCAAAATTTCGGGGAAAAATACCGAAAAAAATTATGAAATTTCAATTTGGAAGCTTAATATCTTCCAGACGTTAAGTTGCAGCTACAAAGTGTCCAAGTCGGATTTATAGCTGCATTTGTCAGCTTTTCAAAACTTTCAATACAACCAGTTGTAGGATACTTAAGTTATGTGAAGAAAAGAAGCACTACCTATGACAAAAAACACCAAATTTTTTAAAAATTAAAAAAAAAAAACTACTCTATGAAAAAACGAGGGGAACGTTGTGAGTGCCTTTGCCGCGGCTCAACCTTATACCCGGTACTCAGTCAGCATATATATACATATGTACATACATATATGAGCTTGCGATTTATGCAATTTCTTATATGTTCGCAAAAGGGACAAATGGGCAAAAAATAATAGTTAAAAAAATGAAGTCAAATCATTTTTGGAATATTATACATGTTTCCGATTTTGTTTGCCTATGATTTTTACATCTGCTTCTAAATTTCTACATGACATGTATAACTACATATTTGAGACGTACAAGTGTTTAGGACAGAAAGAGAGAGGGCATGAGTCAGCGCTTGGCAGGAGTTGCATAGCCACTGAAATTTAATTTGTTTCTTCTGGCCATAATATTGATCCGACCTGATCCATATTCGGCAATCTGGTAGATATGGTAACTTCCCATGATTCTACGTTTTTGGTTTTCATTTATCTTAAAAATTGTGGATTCCACAGATTTTCGTCTTTTGTGGGGGCGGAAGAGGGCGTGGGAAAATTTTGAAATACACTTGTGCAGGTTTGGTATCACAGGAGTTTGGATAGAAAGTTTGGTTGCTCTAGCTCTTATAGTCTCTGAGATCTAGGCGCTCATTTAAACGAATAAGCAAAGCAGACAGGGTGGCGTGTGAGAGAGAGCGAGAGGGAACGATGACTTTCGAAATGGTTTTCTTCATTGTAGCTATGATAATGATCCGATCTGATCCAGATTCAACACTCTGATAGAAATAGTCATTCTCTATAATTCTGCGTTTTTGGTTTTCATTTATCTTAAAAATTGTGGATTCCACAGACTTTCGTCTTTTGTGCGGGCGAAAAGGGGCGGGGCGAAATTTTGCAACACATTTGGAGTAGTGTGATCACACAGGAGACTGGATACAAAACTTGGTTGCTCTAGCTTAAATGGTCTCTGAGATATAGGCGCAAATGAAGACGGACAGACGGAAGGACGGACGGACGGACAGACAGACATGGCTATATCGACTCGGCTATTGATGCTGATCAAGAATATATATACTTTATGGGGTCGGAAACGCTTCCTTCTGGGCGTTACACACAACCGTTATCCCCACAAATCTAATATACCCCTATACTCTTCGAGTACCGGGTATAAAAAAACATTCTTTGAAAAATGTTAAACATCCAAATCTATCAGAAAAATTCATTTTTGGGGACAGCGGAAAAGTCGTGTCGACTAGTGTAATCAGCCCCACCGGGTCTGAATATTCGCATTAGCCCTTTCGTTAAATTAGTTGATATGTAATTTTACACTTACCTACAGCTTAAGTGTACATTTAACTTTAAACAAAAATAAACAATAATTAATTGCCACAACGATTTTATCAAAGGGCTAACAGATAATTAATTCCCTTGTTGTTGTAGTTGTAGTAGAAATTGTTGGAGTGATCCAAACAAATGCTTTCGATCGTTAACTCTAAGCGTAATTATAATAATATTCTTCATCGCTTCATTATTACAACAAATCCCAATATTCTGCTGCTGGCAGTTGTTGCCACTCCGTGTGGCAAATAAAATCACAACACCAAAATATAACCGCTCGTTCTTTACACTTGTAATACATTTTGTTTTTAATTTAATCAACTTAAATTAAGTAGAGTCGAAGTCGGAAACGGAGTCGGATTATTAATTTGTGTTGTTATGCCGTCATTTTCTCACACACTGCTCCTCTTCTTCCTCCTTCTAGAGATAGCAGACGCCACTTCGTGGCAATAGTTACTTTTTCGAAATATCGATAGTAGGCTGATATGTCTAAGGAGTGGGAACATGGTGACAGCTCTAAATTTAAAATTTAAATTCAAATCAATCAATCAAACACACTCTAATGAACTAGCAACATCCCGCCCACCGTAAAACTGGTCCGGAATTTTACCTAAGACATCCAAAACTGCTAATTTTGATACCGGACACTTAAGAATGCCTGTGGATGTTTTAACTTCTGCTAATCGTATATGGCCATCTTTGGCTGGAATCGTGCTGACTATGATTCCTGTTTTCCAACTCCCCCTAGGTTAATTATCCTCGCAAACAATTACCACATCTCCAATGCTGATCGGTTTTGTCCTTGAATGCCATTTGGTTCGTCTAGTCAGAGTTGGCAAGTATTCTTTAATCCATCGACTCCAAAAGCGATCCTTTAATTGCTGGGAAATTCGGTATTGTTTACTATGACAAAAATTGTTAACTTCCCCTGGTGTTTGAGTAGAATTGGTCGTTCCAAGCAGAAAATGATTAGGCGTCAAAGGCTCCGGGTCATCTATGTTAACAGGTAGGTGAGTGAGAGGTCCAATATTTACTATATTTTCGGCCTCAATGAGCAAGCTTCTTAACGTTTCAACGTGAGGTGCTCTTTCCTTAAGTGTTACGCTCAGAACTCGTTTTGTTGATGTCACCAAGCGCTCCCAGCATCCTCCTGCACTGTGATTTGAAGGGCAATTTAACTGCCAGTTGATTCCTTTATTTGACATCTCTGACTTTATGTACTCCCAGTCAAATAAATCCTTAACCTGTTTTAGTTCGTTATCTGCACCGACAAAATTTGTTCCCATATCTGATCGTATTGACATGTAAAGAGTGCAACCCATCTTTTTTCTTGTCGTCTTCCGAAGGTAACCATAACCGGACCAAAGTAGTCTAGTCCCACAAAGGTGAAAGGTCGCTGATATGGAGTCACTCTCTCCTTGGGTAGTTGACCCATTAAAGGAGCGACTGGTTTGGCACCATGGTTCTTGCAATACTGGCAAAAAGCCTTTGCCCGAACAACCGCTTTTCGTAGGTTTATGATCCAGAACTTGCGTCTTATTTCGTTTATAATGGTTTCGTCATTTTGATGGTGGTAGGTTTCATGATACCACTTTACAATGAATTCTGTTAAGCTATGTCGTGACGGCAATATTATTGGTTGACGTTGTGATTTTGGAATAGCGATGGCATAATCCAATCTTCCTGCGACAACCAAAACGCCTTGTCCGCTGTATTCAATTGCGTAGGCACCCATTGCCAATCATTTATCGCTATCGCTATCAATCAGTATTTCGCTAACCCGATGGGCAACGAACGGCTTAAACTGTCGGTGATCTGATTTAATCCAAGAAATGACAGTTCGCGAGTCTGACCACAGTGTCGTTTAATCCACAGCCACGTCATGACTTTCTAAAATGGTTTTTTCATACGTGTACCCCAAACTGCTGCTTGTAACTCCAGTCTGGGAATTGATAACATTTTCAACGGTGCGCACCTGGTCTTTCCTGTAATAAAGACTAATTTCGTTATTCCACCACAAGTTATGCGCCAATATGCTACGGTTGCGAAGGCTTGCTCCCTCGCATCAACAAAAATATGCAACTCTAAATTATCCTTTGTTGACAAGAATTCTGGCATATAGCATCTATCCAATTGAAAATGTTTTACTTGTTGTTAAATGTTACTTGTGTACCCAAATCTTGAATTTTGAAAATACATTTTCCGGCAATATATCATTCCAATGTATTCCAGTCCTCCAAAAATCTTGTATCAAGATTTTTCCGTGTATCATTAAGTCCGCTAACATTCCGAAGGGATCAAATACAGACATAACTAGACTTAGTAGTTGGCGCTTAGTAGGACACTTCTTTCCCTTTACAATTTCTTTGTCGACACGGTTCAGCTTGAGATCGAATACAAACTTGTCGGACCTACTATCCCAATACATGCCTTAAAACTTGTCTGTTGATTCGTTACTCATTTGGACAGTTGGTGCTACAGAATCGTTATTCTTCGTATCATTAAGCAATTCCTGAATTCGATTCGAATTAGATACAAAGCCCCTGAGTTCAAATTTTCCCATCTTATGTACTCTCTTGACTTCCTGACTGATTTGAAGGACTTCTTGTTCGGATTTAAAACTAGCAACAAAGTCATCTACGTAATGCTTTGTTCGAATGGCATCGATTACTTCCTCCCTGTAACATTCAGCGTTTTGTGCGTTTATATTCTTTATATTTTGGGCACAACAAGGAGAGCATGCTGCTCCAAAGATATGGACAGTCATCTTGTATGTTTCAACCTGAGCATTGCGATTGCCATGTCTCCTAAGGAATCTTAAAGAATCCTGATCCTCTTTTCGAACTTGCACTTGTAAAAACATTTCCTTTATATCAGCACATACTGCAAACTTTCCTTGTCGAAATTTGAAAAGAATCGTCGTCAATGGCGGGTTTTCATCAGGTCCCTTTAAAAGCATGGTATTTAGGTAAACAGAATTGATCGTCGCGGCTGCATCGAAAACCAATCTCATTTTCTTGGGCTTGTTTATGTTAACAACACCGAAGTGCGGTAAATACCAGGTCCTTGGTTCAATACGAGCGGCTTCTTGCTCCGAAATCTTAACAGCGTATCCTTTTTGAACGAAATCCATTATGGCCTTTTCATATTCTTCCATCTTTCCTAATCCGTGCATTTTGTTCTCTACTCCATGCAACCTCTGAAGAGCCATGTTGTAGCTATTAACCACATCTTCCTTCCAAAGGAGTCTAGTCTCGTAAAAACCTTCTAGCTTTCTAGTTGTCTTCTTTAATATATACCTTGCTCTAGATATATCCGCTGATTCCAATAGCTTTATAGGTACCTTTACTCCAAAGTTGGCTATCAAATGACAATTATTAATTCCAATCAAAATCATAGGATTAGCATCTGTATATCCATTTATTGGAAAGCTTCTTAGCCGTGTGTATTTTTCAGTAAGTTTCTCAACTTCGACTGACTGTAAGGGTAGATCTAATTGAGGTACTGAATTCCCTGTTATGCGTAGCCATTTTTTATCAGATCCAGGTGCTCTAATGCGAAGATTGCATTCCATTGATAAAAACTCTTTGGCGTGATTTTCAATCCAGTTTAGAGCCAACATTCTCTTTGCTTCACGTACGCCCAGCATATCTGCTAACTTTTCGTTTATCAATGAGGCAGACGATCCTTCGTCTAAAAATGCGTACGTTCGAATGATCTTGTTGCTTGGTCCCACAATTTCTACAGCCAAAACCTTGAAAAGCAATTTTGGAATGTTCGGCTTAATCGTATTTATCGAAGCCTCTTGCGGCTCTACTTTCTCTTCCATTTGAGAGTCGTCTGTGTGTAAAGACACATGGTGCTTCCTCTTGCATCCATCTTTCTTACACTCGCGTTGGTATTTGCAAATTGTTAGATTGTGTCCCTTTCGAAGACAACCATAACACAATCGAAGCTCCCTGACGATTTTCCATTTTTATTTCTGTCCAGCCTTTAAATACTGTTCACATTTATTTAAATAATGTTCACCCTGACATTTATAACATTCCACTTTGTTTCGATTTGGTTCTTTTTTGGAAGAATGTAAAATAGATTTTTGTGGACCTTTATATTCGCGCTTCGACATTTTAACGTGAATTGGGCCTGTAATCATTGCTCTTGCTATACTTCTTGCCATATTGCTCAGCCAGTTGCTAAAGTTGTCCAAATTGGGATAGGGCTCTATCTGCGATGAATATTCAACCCATTGAATACGTTTGCTAAGTGGCATCTTTCCTACCAAACTTTCTATCAAAGACGGATTTTGTAAATGTTGAGCAGCATTAGCTGACTTCAAAAATAGAACTAAATTATCTACTTTAGAAGGAAATACAACAAGCTTTTCTAAATTGTTCTCTGTTACAGGAGCTAATTGATTAACCATATTCATTTGACTGCTAATTAACATTTCTGGCCTTCCATATGTAAACTGTAGTCGTTCCATTATAAAATCAACATTTACAGGATTAATTAATAGGCCCTTAACTTCTTCTCTCGCACCTCCCTTCAGACCCTTTTGCAACCTCAACAGATTCTCTAAATTTGTATACCTATATGCTATTGATGATTCCCAAAACATTGTGGAGAATACTGGCCATAACTCTGGGTTGCCATCATGGTAAATTTAGCAATTTTCGTTTGTTTATATTTCGGGAGTGCTGATATTCAAACAAATTACCATTAATATCACCATGCAAATTGTCCCCACCAACATTATCAAACCAGTACATACCGATATTTCTGTCGATATCAATGTTTCGAACGGGTTGACTTTCAGGTGCTTCTATAGCAGCGCTGAAGCCAGAACCTTGTGCGCCTCCCGTAGCGCCAAAGCCATGTGCGCCTCCAGCAGTGCCAAACCCATGAGCACCTCCAGCAGCGCCAGGATTGGGTGCGCCTCCAGTAGCGCCAGAACCATATGCGCCTCCAGTAGCGCCAAAACCATGTGCGCCTCCAGTAGTGCCAGAACCATGTGCGCCTCCAGTAGCGCCAGAACCCTGTGCGCCTCCATTGGCACCGAGACTGTGTGTGCCCTTAATGGCACCGAGCTTGCGTGCACTTTTATTTGCCGTAATTACCCTGTTGTCGTGCTTGTGTGGGAATTCATTTGGCTGCTCCGGGTGTACTAATGTACGCTTTGCTGCTTCTCCCATTGTTTCACATGCAGATCTAATTTCATTTTTGAACATGATAATCAATCGCTCCTCCAACAACGCGACTTGGCTTGCCTGACCATCAATTTGGCCACTCAGTTGATCTTTCATTCTAGATTAATCTTCTTTTTGCTTTTCATCATATCCATTAAATCTCGCAAGATATCATTTTTCGATTCTTTCTCCTTTGGTTCCACCATTGTAACCTCCTTGTCGGATTCCATACTGTCCTCCGAGTTTGATCCATGGTTCGATCCACGGTTTGGCATCGGTGTAGACGTACCGGACATGTCGCTTGAATCAAATTCTAACATTTTCTTGCTGCGCAGTTTCATCTGGGAGTGTCTGTGTACATTTCATCAAAGTGTGCACGGCTTCGTATGAGCGTGTATTTGTGAATTTCACCACTTTGCGAAATAACTCTTGGACGGTAAAAATTACAAAATTAATAAAAATGTTGCCACTCCGTGTGGCAAATAAAATCACAACACCAAAATATAACCGCTCGTTCTTTACACTTGTAATACATTTTGTTTTTAATTTAATCAACTTAAATTAAGTAGAGTCGAAGTCGGAAACGGAGTCGGATTATTAATTTGTGTTGTTATGCCGTCATTTTCTCACACACTGCTCCTCTTCTTCCTCCTTCTAGAGATAGCAGACGCCACTTCGTGGCAATAGTTACTTTTTCGAAATATCGATAGTAGGCTGATATGTCTAAGGGGTGGGAACATGGTGACAGTTCTAAATTTAAAATTTAAATTCAAATCAATCAATCAAACACTCTCTAATGAACTAGCAACAGCAGTGCAAAATTATTTTCTACCATTTTCCAATCAAAGTACTTGTCTCATATATAAAACGCATCCACTTCATATCCCTAGCATTTATTTCATGCTAACAGCATTTTTTTAAAATTTCTTTGCAGAAGTCCAACGACTTCCTGGACTTCTAGACGGCATAACATCGATTCACATTTCCTTTTCTAAGAGTCCTGATAAGGTGCCAAGTTGCATTTTAAGACACTGTACCCAGTTCCTCGACCTCTGTTTACATCTTATAATTGCATCAGTCTTGTCTACCAATGATTTCGAATGAATCCTGCTTTGTTCCACTTTACAAGAAAGTGCTAAGATCTAACATTGAAAACTACCGAGATATCGCCAAGATTTCCGCCATCCCAAAGTGCCTTGAATTTCTGGTCATCAGACAACTGCAAAATCTTTGATCTAGCTTGATATCTCCGTCGCAACACTACTTGAAAAAGCGGCAACCGTGGAGTTCAAAGCTGTATGAAAGCTGACGTATTTTTTACAGATTTCAGCAAGGCATTTGGTTCTGTGAACCAATCTCTGATAATTCAGAAGCTGTCTTTCTTAGGTTTGCCATAAAATCTTGCAAAGTAGTTTCGTCATATTTTTCAAACACACAACGTGCTTTATTTACTAATGAGTTGTCAGCTATTGTTAATGTTACATAAGGAGTGCCACAGGGAAGTCATTTGCGTTATATCAAGGTTAGATTTCAAAATTACGTAATTTTACGGATTCCAGCAAGGAATTTGATTCAGTGAGCAACACTCTGCAAATTAAGAAATTTTCTATATTAGGTTTCCCAGAAAATGTCCTAAAGTGGATTTCGTCGTACCTTTCTAGCCGCACACAACTTGTTATATTTATTAATGAGTTGTCATATTTTGAACATTTTACAGAAAAATGTATCCGTTTATTCGACGATCAGGGTTAACAGGTAAACAAACAGCTTTGATATGTAGATGCATATTAAAACAAAATTAATGGCAGCATCGCTCTGTTGTCGGTTCATGTTACATCAGGAGTGCCACAGCAGTGCCACAGCCACAGCAACTAACGTGGTGTTCAAATAATCTTGTTTTTTAACTTTCCAAAATTCAAACTGATGCTATTTTACCGTCCTGCTGCACATTTTGTTTCATATTCTCTAAGAAATGAAGTCCTGGATTGAATTTCGTGTTCAAATGATCTTTTTTGATTACAAATCGTGTTTTAACAGCCATAAAGCTGCAACTGTTAATAAAGCTAAGGGTGTTTAGCGTTTATCAAGCATTGAAGTGTACCAAACAAATTAAAAAGGAAAGTAAGAGAATTCACAAGGGTGAAACAGCGTGCAAATTAGATTTGTGTCACCCTGTTCTCTTTCTTTCCTCAGCTCCAATCATTTTGCTTTGGATCCTCGGTGTACATATGTATCGTTATGTTCGGACGGTGGAAAGTAAAAGTGTTCACATGGTTCCAGGGTATGATAGCAGGGCTTTACTCGTTTATTACTGTGATGAAAGTCTTGGATTTCCACGACTGCTTGAATCTAATCCCATCACTTGACTACACTAGTCGACACGACTTTTCCGCTGTCTCCAAAAATGACTTTTTCTGATAGATTTGGATGTTTAAAAATGTTGAAGAATGTTTTTTTTTTCATGGAGTAGTTTTTGTTTAAAGAATTTTTTAAAAATCTGGTATTTTTTGTCATAGGTAGTGCTTCTATTTTTCACATAACTCACATTTCATACAACTGGTTGTACTGAACTTTGCAGTTAAAAAAAGCTGATAATTGCAGCTATAAATCCGACTCAGACACTTTGTAGCAGAAACTTAACGTCTGGCAGATATTAAGCTTCCAAATTGAAATTTCATCATTTTTTCGGTATTTTTTACCCGAAATTTTGACTTTGAAACTTCAGGAAAAATCGAAAAAAAAATTAATGAATGCCTTGATTTTTGGTTTTAGATAGACACATTAATTACGCGTCGTTTAAGGTATCGCTTATAAAAATATAAAATCAAACGGCTAAGTTATAACCGTTTGACCAAAACGACCCAAAATGACTTTTACCTGAAAAAATACCGTCCGGTACGTTTTTGGTCCAACTTCCAAAATGGGATTGCAAAAAACAAAAAGGACCTGTAATTTTGGTTTTACCGAGTCTTAGGTATTGATATATTATATATCGGATATATATCCTACCTGGTCATATTTATTTGGGGTGTAAGTGTTGTGGACTGTTTTATTCGTTATACCTAAGCCTTGGTGAGGATAAATATACATAAATACATACCTGTTAGGGTCAAATGTTGACCTTTTCCTTCACAGGTTCTGGTCCCGCAGATTTTTTCCCTTTCTCCTTCAAGCTTTTCATAAAAAAGGATATATAACTCTGTACCTATAGTATCCCTGCCTCAGTGTAGTTCTGACTTCCAGCAGAATACGATCGTGTGTTTTCGAAAAATACCAATTGTTTCTAATTGAAATGGACAACCCAAGTCGGTCAACTTCATGTGCTTACCGAGCAGACTCGTTTTGCTACATATGTGGAAAGTATATGACCAGCAAAGAAGAAAAAATCGTTTTTACCAAAAAGTTCCAAGAACAGTATAATGAAGGCGTATTTGATGGTCTTAAATTCGAAAACTACTAAAAGATGATGGATTTGAAAATATTTTATCTACGAATGAAAAAGCAGCCTGGAACTCATTCCGAATGGTTACAACTGATTACGTTAAAATCGTTCAAGACCTACTTTAGAATTATGAACTAATTGGAGCCAACATGTCACTCAAAATCCATTTCCTGCACTCCCACTTAGACTTTTTTCCGCCAAACCTTGCGGATGTTAGTGATAAACACGGAGAGAGATTTCACCAACAATTAAAAGCTATGGAACGACGGTATCAAGGTGTTTGGAATGAGAATATGTTGGGCGACTATGTGTGGACTCTCATAAAAGAATCTGACTTAAATGACAAAAGAAGACAGACAAACCATTTTAAAAATAGTAACAAGCAATAACAATAAAAATATTTAAGTATCATAACACTTAAATAAATTCAAGTATTTTTCGGTATTTTTTCAGATAAAATGAGATTTGGGTCGTTTTGGTCAAACGGTTATAACTTAGCCGTTTGATTTTATATTTTTATAAGCGATACCTTAAACGACGCGTAATTAGTGTGTCTATCTAAAACCAAAAATCAAGGCATTCAGTTTTTTTTTTCGATTTTTCCTGAAGTTTCAAAGTCAAAATTTCGGGTAAAAAATACCGAAAAAATGATGAAATTTCAATTTGGAAGCTTAATATCTGCCAGACGTTAAGTTTCTGCTACAAAGTGTCTGAGTCGGATTTATAGCTGCATTTATAGCATTTTTTAACTGTAAAGTTCAATACAACCAGTTGTATGAAACGAGAGTTATGTGAAAAATAGAAGCACTACCTATGACAAAAAATACCAGATTTTTTAAAAATTCTTAAAAAAAAAACTACTCTATGAAAAAAAAACCATAATTCTTAAAACAATTTTAAATCTCCCAATCTATTAGAAAAAGTCATTTTTGGAGACAGCGGAAAAAAAAGTTGAAATTTGTCGAGTAGTGCTATCGAACCCTTGTCACTTCGCTCTCCGCTGCAGCCGCTTGTGCGTGGGAGATGCAATCGGAGACCATCTATCTCGCTCGGTTGTGCTGAAGCCTCATCTGCGTTCTCGGCGTTTGGTGGTGGCAACTGTTGGCCACTGTTGGCCACTACTTGTTGGCTGTAAATGCGTAGAAGGCCGCTGCTCAGTCTTCGGAATACCGGCGACATTGCTGCCACTTGCCACCGCTCTCTTGGTGCTTCTGCCGGCCGCTTGCTCTGCTCTGCGTGGGTGTTCTTAAAATTATACCGGCCTATTCTCTTTGCTATGTTGTGTGATGTTTCTCTTTGTTTCTGTAGTTTTAACTATTAGACATGCCCGCTGCTTATCTCGTGACTAGTCCTACTTTGCTTTTATTTTAAATTTGCCATGAAATATTCAGTATATGCATTCAAATTGAGTACATTTCAGCTCACTAAAAAAAAGGTCAACTTTGAACGCTCAAATCTACTCAAAAAATCAATTTTTCTCAAAGTTTCCAATTTTGAAAACCTTGGAAATTTCTTAATGAGAAAAATTACTCAAAGCGCTGACTTAGAAAATGACTTTTGCGTCTTTTTCATCTTATGTCCCATAGTGCGTTTCTGGTCCAACTTACGAAATTGGTTCAAAGCAAATGAAAGGCTTTTAATTTTTTTTTTTCCCGAATTTTATTTATATATATATAACAGACATATAACCTATCTGAGCATACTCATTTGGCCCTAAATGTTTTTGACCATTTGACTAGTGAAGAAATGCTGAGTACACATACTGAGTAAATATGTGCCACTCTTTGTGCATATTCACCCAACCATTTGGTGAATATTTTAGAAAGTGTTGCCAAATAGAAGTTAGAGATAAAATTCTAACGTTGAAAAATTTCGAATAAAAATCATTATATGAACCTTTGAACAAAAATCGTAGCCGGATAAGGGTAGTATTTCGATTGAAAGTCTTGAAAATTTAAATGTTTTAAATTTTTTTAATCGATTTTATATATTTTCTAGTGAAAAACTTTTTCAAACCATGGCTGATTTAGTTGTCGCTGATGGATATGCTTCTGCTGGCTACGAATTTATTAACATAGATGATTGCTGGCTAGAAAAACACCGCAGTCACGATGGAAAGTTATTAGCTGATCACCAAAGGTTTCCAAATGGAATAAAAGCTTTATCAGACTATGTGAGTAAAAATACTTTAGGAACAATATACTTTCATGCAGTTATTTTGATTCTGACTATATAAGTTAACGATGGTGTATCAAACTTCCTTAAAATTAGAGAAGCCTTCCTTATTGAATCACTATTTAATAATAGTTGCACTCCATTGCATTTAACTCAGTGATATTTTTGAAAGAGATGATAGAAAACATAGATCTTTTCATCGTCGGGCAAGAGCTGACTGTTCGATATAGGTCCAAACCAAAACTTAGACGACCAGACTCCGCCATGGCAGGGGAAGCGGCCAGCAGATGATCTAAGTTCATTTGACATTCCTTGTCGAAGTCTGCATCTTCGACACGCACAGAAAAAGCACAGACGCTCTTCAAGAAGCCGTCTTAAACAACCGATGGGAAGATGGCCGCCAAATCTGGTGTGCCCACCATGTTAGACCCATCGATGCACCTACAGCTTAGCAACGCATTTCAACAACTGTACGGATAGAGCGCCGCATGGTTATGCAAGAGTTCATACCGGTGGATGGCACCATTCCTAACTTTCTAGGAATGACTTTCTCCACGGTGGATGGTGGAGCGCACTACTCCTTAAGTAGGCCTGGTTTATGGTTATGTTAAAAGCTCAAAAGGTTAACTTGGGCAAAGCGCACCCCTATCAAAGTGAAACGCGATTCAATCCAAATATCGCAATTTTAACGCAACAGAATCAATTATGTAAGCACGCAGAAGCGCCAAATGTGATCGGAGATACTAGCCCCGACACCGCGACTAGCGGTTCTGCTCACCAAATTCAACGACCACGACTTAATCTTAATCGCCTTGTAAAGTGTTTGACAAGCAGGAGGCAGAAGTGCATAAGCTGGGGAAACCAGGTAATAACCATATCGATATTAATACAGGGCTGAATTCTGCCTTAATACCGAACGTCGCACAGTGGGGCTTTTTCTCATTTTACTTACCAAAAATCATAACTTCTAAACTAATAAAGCGATTTCAAAAATGTATTTTTAGTTGTTTTTTCATTCGACTTTCTACCTTAAATACATAAAATCGAAATTCTTATTTTTGGGTGATTTTTAAAGGTTTATTTTTATTTTTGGCTGATTTTCAACAAAATAATCATCAACATTAAGTTTAATAAGTTTAATATCTAATAATATCTATTAATAAACTTAACATTTCGGAACTATAGTTTCTATCTTCCAAATCCTTTTGTAATCGCACATGTGTAAGCGATGCAAGAAGTGGATCCGATGAGGCTGCCAGCATGTTAGGTTAGGTTAGGTTGCAGCCGCTGCCCGACTCACTGGGAGCCCAGAACACTTAGGCCGTTTCCGGCCCGTTGTGATACCGCGGGGGAATCTGCCCCTACTCGCATTGTGAGACCCAAGGTCAACAGTTGTCCCAGCCTGCAGCTTTTATGAAGTTAGCTATCTTTCTGGGACATATGGTGGACATTACCGAAATGTCTGAAATGAAGGGCGAGCCCAAGTGCTGTAGCCTTCTTCTGCTGAGAGCTGGGCAAGAGCAGAACACAACAGGTGTTCCACCGTTTCCTCCTCTTCCTCGACTCTGCAGCTACGGCAAAAATCATTGCATGGGGCGCCCAGTCTATTAGCATGGGTACCTATTAACCAGTGCCCCGTTAGGGAGCGTATGACTGCGCTGCACCTTCGTCTGCCGAGCTTGCATAGCTCAGAGGTGCGCTTCCTATCTATGGTCGGCCATGTTTGCCGAGTTATACGACAACATGGTACTGATTGCCACTTGTTGTCTGTTAGTTGCTTATATTGCTCCTTTATTATGAGCCTACATGTGGCCATCGGCATACGAGTATCCTCCTTGTCTTGGAGAAGTCTGGCCAGCTCGTCTGCAATACAGTTGCCTTCGATGTCCCGATGGCCCGGGACCCATATAAGGCTGATAACAAATTGCTGAGCCATCTCGTGAAGAGATTTGCGGCAATCTGCAACGGTGGCCGAGTTTGCGGAGATCGCATTAAGCGATTTGATTGCAGCTTGGCTATCACTATAGATATTTACGCGGGTTACCATGGCGGTAGTTTCCTGAAGGCAGTTTAGGGCTTCCTTGATTGCAATGACCTCCGCTTGGAAGACGCTGCAGTGATCAGGGAGTCTAAAGGAGTGCTTAATGTTTAGCTGTTCGGAGTATATACCTCCTCCGACCCTATTGTTCAGCTTTGATCCATCTGTGAAGATGTTTAGGGCCCCTTTTGGGTCTGGGGGTCCCTCACTCCACTCGTCTGTGTACTCCCTTGGAACACAGTAGTCCGTTTTAGTAGGGACGGAACTGCCGTTTAGTATTGAGGAGTGACCTGTGTGCTGTGGTGCCCATTGGTCGGAGTCTCTCAGTCGTATTGCTGCCATTTGTGCCCTTTCTTTTCCTGCGAGGGCAAGGCTTTGGAGGCACAGAATTGCATCTAGCGCATCATTTGAAGTGGTACGAAGAGCTCCACTGATGCAAAGGGCGGCTGTTCGCTGAACCTTGTCGAGCTGTTTGGTGATCGTCCTTTTTGATAAGGCCGGCCACCAAACAGTAACTCCATAAAGAATTATCGGTCTAACTATGGCTTGGTATATCCATTGGACTATACTTGGGTTCATGCCCCATTTTAAGCCGATAGCTTTTTTGCAAGTGTAGAGGGCTATCGTGGCCTTCTTCACTCTGTCTTTGATATTCAGGTTCCAGTTTAGCTTTTTGTCGATTACTAACCCTAAGTAATTGGCACTGTCGCTAAAGGAGAGCCTGCATCCGTTTAGTGTGGGGGGGTTAAGAGACGGAATCTTGTATTTGCTTGTAAATAGCACAAGTTCTGTCTTTGAGGGATTAACTCCAAGACCTCGCGATTCTGTCCACCTTGACAGTTTCGCGAGCTTTGCGGTCATTAAGTCGCAGAGTGTTTGAGGGTATTTTCCCGAGAAGATAATTGCCACGTCGTCAGCGTATGCCACGACTTTGCAGTGATTTCTCTATCCCCGAAATTACTTCGTGAAGTGCCGTTTCCGTGGATTTTCCTTTCCGGTAGGCATGCTGTGCTCCTGACAACAAATGAGAATTTATAGTAGTTCTCAGTTGTAGCCCGACGAGTCTCTCAAAGGTTTTGAGAAGGAAGGACGATAGACTAATTGGTCTAAAGTCCTTTGGTGTAGAGTGCGAGGCTTTACCTGCTTTAGGGATGAAGACTATTTTTGCCTTAAGCCAAGTGTGTGGTATTATCCCCACTACCAGTATCTTCTTAAAGATACATCGCAGCCAGTTGATGGCCGTGTCTCCGGCTTTTTGTAGTTGGGTCGGAATGATCTGGTCCGGACCAGGGGATTTGAACGGATGGAAACTGTTTATTGCCCAGCCTATGTTCCGTTTTGAGAAAATGTGCTCCATCGAGGTGATCGAACCCTCACTAGGGAGGTGGGTCGGTCCATTGATTGAGCACCCTGGAAAATGAGTATCGGGAAGAATGTGTAGGGACTCCTCACTGGAGTTGGTCCACGTACCATCGCTTCTCTTAAGGTATCCCACCGAGGGGGTCGTTTTGGAGAGGATCTTGCGCAGTCTTGCAGCTTCCGACGTTACCTCGATTTCAGAACAAAATCTTTGACAAGAGGCCCTTTTTGCCTGTCTGATTTCTTTCTTGTATAGGGCCAGACTATTTTTATAATCTGCCCAGTGATGCATCCTCCTTAGCGCGTTTGGCCCTGTTGAAGAGGGACCTGCAGCTTTTTCGTAGGGTATCTATTTTTTTTGACCACCAAGGGGTGGTCCCTTTTCCCCTTGTGTTGTTTTGATGGGCATGCTGCCGTGAAGGCCGTGTTGCATGCTTTACTAAGCCTGTCCACTAGATGATTTAGATCGTGCTCTGTGTTCAGGCAGATTGGTGCCTTGGACGGAAGAAGTCCCTTCATGACTTTGACATATTTTTCCCAGTTGGCTTTCCTAGGGTTAGCAACAGTGGGTTTTGGGCTCTCGAGAGATAGTGTGGTCTCGATATATCTGTGGTCCGAAAAGGAATGGTCCTCCAGAACTTTCCAATTCATAACTATGTCTGATAGTTTGTGAGACACTAATGTTAGGTCAATTACCTCTTGTCTATTCTTAATTATAAACGTGGGATCATTGCCCCGATTGCAGATTAGGAGATTAGAGTTTAGGATGAAGCTGAATAATGACTCACCCCTTACGTTTGTATCCGAGCTCCCCCATTGGGTGTGGTGGGCGTTGGCATCGCAGCCTATTACAAGGCCTATATCCGACCTTTCGCTATCTCTGGTGAGTTTGCGAACTAGGTCACCGGGAGGATCGCTTTCCTCGTGAGCCATGTAGGACGACATCAGCCTTATGTGAGAGCCTTGTAGTTCAAGGCTTGCTGCCGTGTTGTCACCATTGGTAAAGTTGTGGAGCAGAAAGATATTTAATTGCTTCCTTGCAAGAATGCAGGTACGGATTTTACCTTCTTTCTGAGCTACAATAAGCTTGTGCTCCTTCGTCGCTAATCCACAGACCTTGTCTCCTACTACCCAAGGCTCTTGGATCAGGACTACGTCTGCTCCGCTCGCTTCTAAGCGGAGTATGAGTGCAGCGGATGCTGCTTTACAGTGGTGGAGATTTATCTGTAGGAGTCTTAGAGACATCGACAGAGTTCTCCACCACTGTATTGTCTGCGTCCGAGTCGTCCTCGATAGTGTCGTCGCGACACATCGCCTCGAACTCGCGCATTAGAGTTGTTTCAGAGGAGTAGCCGTCATGGGCAGGCTCTGGGTCGTCATCGGGTGCTTCGATCTCCTAGGCAACATCCTGCTCGACTGGGTTGTCGACAGGACGTGCCTCGGCCGCTGCATCCGACTTGTAGACCCTGATGCTCACCGCACTGAAGCTAAAGTTGAGCTCTCCTTTTTTGGCCTCAATCGGAGCTAGGGATTCCTTGTTCAGGACTAAAACTGCCTGGTGCATCGGGCCTTGACGCGCCTCCACCTTGACTACCCTCCAGTCGGAGGTTGGTAGCTCCGGGTTGCACCGCTGCAGCATTTTCAAGATGCGCTCAGGCTCCTTTATGGAGGCGGGCACCCAGACTCTTGCTCTGGGCCTACTGGGCACCTCGTTCCAGTTGACCGCGACAAGCTTCGCCCCTGGGTATACCTCCCCGACTTGCGCTACCGCTGCTTTATACAGCTGGACGGAGCGCTCGTCTTCGCAGGCTATAATTTTTATGCAGCCCTGGTACCACCCCATGTCTTTACAGACTGGAGGGGGGCCGGGCTGTTTCTCCAGCAGCTCGAAGCAGCGGTCGGCCAGTGCCGCTCCCACCCACTTCCACTGGTTCCTGGGGATCTTCGAGTCCGCGCTGCCTTTGTCCAGGACGCCAATCAGCGTCCTCTCTTTTGCGATCTGCGCGAACGATACGTTCGGCAGCACTCTGGAGCGCTTCGGAGCCGGTCCGGGAGTCACCTGTGAGCGCTGCCTTTTAGTTAGCTGGGCAGTCAACTTCGGCGGGGCAACCCTCTTCGGTGCCTCTTTGCCAAAGTTGGGCAGCACCTTTGATGCCCATTCGACCTTTTTCCGCCACTGGTCGGTCGGGCTGGACATCGTGCTTGCAATTTGGCGACGGAGTATGTTGCCAGCACTCCTTCTCTCGGCATAGGTGTAAGCTTTGGCTTGGGCGCTAGTCGATGGCAACTCGCTCTCCGCAGCCTTACCAGCAGGCAGGGCAGCCGCAGGGTTGCAGAGCCACTCCACCAAGGTATCGGCTTTGGTCGGCGATTTGCCACCCACCCCGGAACTAGGATGGGACCCCTTCGGGTTCGCCCTAGCGTCTTCCGCCGCGCTGGTTTTACCAGCTATATCGCGGGTCAGGCCAGGCCTTTGGGCCGATGCCTTTCCCTGTATGGGATTGCTCCCAGTTGGCAGCTGGGGAGCGCCAGACTCGTTTTTGTTGTTTTTGTTTTTTGTTTTGTTGTCCATCATTAAATCCCACGATTTGCAAAGAAGGGGACGGTCCATCCGGGCAGAGATTCACGTTGCCCGGATAAGGCATCATTAGAACAGGGGGCTGCCAAGTCCCTGAGCCCTCCGTTAACGACTGGGCTAGTTTTTATACCGGGCCCCCAGCCAGGCTGACTCTCGGCACGAGTCGAATAACACACTTAGTCCGGCCCGGTGTGAGATGAGTGTAGGAGTTGGGATGTGGGTAGGTAATGTGTAGGGATAGGGTGTGTGTGAGCTACTTAAATAAAGCGGCACCACAAGCGCATCGTCAGTGTTGCTACTTCGCGAACACCCGCTGGCTGTCCGGGACTGCTTATTTCGGTGCCTTCCCTAGGGATGACCGTTTATTCGCAGCTGGCCTACCTCAAGAGGTAGGTCATTCGCTATCCGCAACCTGCGACCCGTCCGGTGGCCTCAGCTAGGCCCCCTCCGAGCCATCTCACATGCTCGTCAGACCAGATGCCAGCATGTTAAAATGGTCTTTATTTTGTGGAACCCGAGAAATTTTTCACGTTTAAGTGTATCTGAACCTTTCGATATTCTATGAAATCCTTTCCAAAATCCAAAGTCCTATGTACCTTGGGGGTATGTTTTTTCTGAAGATACAATTCAGTCAAAAGTTGAGCTGTTTTTGATGCGTATCATTTTGTCTTCATTTATCACCATTTATCATTTCTCTGCAGTTTATAACATTAAGAATAACAGCCAACCTTTAAATGATCTCGTGATTAAAACCTGTTACACTAGTCAACATTACATTTTCCATGTCGCCTAAAATGACTTTTTCTGATAGATTTGGAGATTTGAAAATCAGAAAAAGTCATTTTGGGCGACATGGAATCGACATTGGTCATCGGTTCGATAACGGTTCTTGAGTTCATACTTATACATTTTTTACAAGTACCAAAAAACACAAAGCTTATGGACAAGGCCTTTAAAAATTAAAACTAATTAAACTAAACAAAACCCTAAAACCCAACAACGGAGTATAAATTTGTAAATGTGGAGTCAGAGTTGCCGAAAAAGCTCGGCAGCTCGATGATGGATCGAAGATTTTCTCCAATGTTCAGAAGTTTAACTCCCTAGGCGTAAGGGAACTACAGAAGCAATAAACATATTTTCATCACAAAAAGTTTCAACATTCTTTTCAACATTTCAACATTTCTTAAAGACATATACAATACAGTCAAGTAGTACTTATAATACAACATTTAGCAATGTTATCAATTAACAAAACACACGCTACAGCCAACTTTGTATGCGCTCTCTTTCTTCCTTATAACTGCCGCGTGCTTTTAACACGAGGTTTCCCTAGTTATACCCGGTACTCGAAGAGTGGGGTATATTAGATTTGTGGGGATAACGGTTGTGTGTAACGCCCAGAAGGAAGCGTTTCCGACCCCATAAAGTATATATATTCTTGATCAGCATCAATAGCCGAGCCGATATAGCCATGTCTGTTTGTCCGTCCGTCCGTCCGTCTGTCCGTCCGTCTGTCCGTCCTCATTAGCGCCTATATCTCAGAGACTATTAAAGCTAAGGCAACCAAATTTTGAATCCAGTTTTCTGTGTTATCACACTACTCAAAGTGTATTTCAAAATTTCGCCCCGCCCCTTTCCGCCCCCACAAACGACGAAAGTCTGTGGGCCACACAATTTTGAAGATACGAAAAAACTAAGTAGGCAGAATCATAGAGAATGACTATGTCTATCAGAGTGTTGAATCTGGATCAGATCGGATTATTATTATAGCTGCAATGAAGAAAACCATTTCGAAAGTCATCATTCCCTCTCGCTCTCTCTCACACGCGACCCCATCCGCTTTGCCCATTCGTATTTTGTGACGCCTAGTTCTCAGAGACTATAAGAGCTAGAGCAACCAAACTTTCTATCCAATCTCCTGTGATATCAAGCCTGCACAAGTGTATTTCAAAATTTAGCCACGCCCCTTTTCGCCCCCACAAAAAACGAAAATCTGTGGAATCCACAATTTTTAAGATAAATGAAAACCAAAAACGCAGAATCATGGAAAATTACCATATCTACCAGATTGTCGAATATGGATCAGGTCAAATCAATATTATGGCCAGAAGAAACATATTAAATTTCAGTCGCTACGCAACGCCTGCCAAGCGCTGACTCATGCCCTCTCTCTCTCTCTGTCCTAAACACTTGTACGTCTCAAATACATATGTAGTTATACATGTCATGTAGAAATTTAGAAGCAGATGTAAAAATCATATGCAAACAAAATCGGAAACATGTATAATATTCCAAAAATTTACTTCATTTTTTTGAAATATTATTTTTTGCCCATTTTTTTAATTTGTCCCTTTTGCGAACATATAAGAAATTGCATAAATCGCAAGCTCATATATGTATTTACATATGTATATACTGACTGAGTACCTGGTATAAGGTAGAGCCGCGGCCTTTGCCGCGGCTCACAACGTTCCCCCTCGTTTTTGGCTTACTTTAAAGTTAAAAAACCAAAATTTAGTTTATTTTTTAAACGTTTTTAAATCAATAAGTATTTGAGATATATTTAAAGTTTATACCACAATACAATAAAATTAAACATTCTTTTCAGATAAGGTAAAAAGATCGAAGATCGATTGTTAACATCGCCAAATATTCAGTTCGAAAGTGGTGAATTTTCGTAAATATCATTTCTGCTTCCTCACGAATAATATCTCAACTTTGAGGAGCTCTAACACCCATAATTATTTACCGATTTAAAAAATCGTTTGTATCAATAATCAATATTCTCTATCGATTACATATTTTATTTTTGACAAACGATTTCATGAAAAAAATTATTTTTGATACGTTTTTCGGGCGGAGGCTCCACTGTGCGTCGCCTGAGAAGCTGCGCCATCGATAACGAAAGTTAATATATAAATGCTCCAGCACGGCAGCAGCCTATTTAGCCGTTATGTCGGCTTGCTTTCCTTTTTATTTTGCTTTCCTAGTCGCTCTTCTGACCTGTCGTAATCTCTTGCATGAGGGGACAGGTAATTCGGCACGCCGGCCATTGAATTTCGTCTGCGCCTAGCACTCACTTTTTGCACGTCTATTGCGAATAGTTCTTCAATCCGACACCGTCTTGAACCAACCACACATCTTCAATATACCTCGAATTGAATCGATCATATCCATCTAACTCATCGTGAAATCTCACTACCATCTTAAGCTAGGTATCCAGCACCGCGGAAACAAAAAATTACTGTCAAACTCCATATAAAAACGAGGGGGAACGTTGTGACCTTTTACCTTGCACTCAGTCAGTATATATGTATGTACATACATTTATGAGCTTACGATTTATTTAATTTATTATATGTTCGCAAAAGGGACGAATTAAATTTTGGGCAAAAAATAATATTTAAAATAAAAAAATGAAGTCAACCATTTTTGGAATGTTTATACATGTTTCCATTTTTGTTTACACATGCTTTTTACATCTTCTTCTATATTTCATAATGTTAATGTATAGCTACATATTCGAGACGTACAAGTGTGTACTAGAGAGAGAGGGAATGAGAAGCGCTTGGCAGGCGTTGCGTAGCCACTGAAATTTAATTTGTTCCTTCTGTCCATAATAATGATTCGAACTCAACCAGTTTCGGCAATCTGTTAGACACGGTCATTTTCCATGATTCTGCATTTTTCGTTTTCTCGTACCTTAAAAATTGTGGATTCCACAGATTTTCGTTTTTTGTGGGGGCGGCAAGGGGCGTGGGAAAATTTTAAAACAAACTTGTCCGGGTTTGGCATCACAGGAGCTTGGATAGAAAGTTTGGTTGCTCTAGCTTTTATAGTCTCTGAGATCTAGGCGTCAAAAATACGAATGGGCATAGCAGATGGGGTCGCGTGTGACAGAGAGCGAGAGGGAACGATGACTTTCGAAATGTTTTCCTTCATTTTAGCTATATTAATAATAAATAATCCAAATTTAACACTCTTATAGAAATGGTCATTCTCTATGATTCTGCGTATTTGGTTTTCTCGTACCTTCAAAATTGTGTACGTCACAGACTTTCGTCTTTTGTGCTAGCGGAAAGGGACGGGGCGAAATTTTGCAACATATTTGGAGTAGTATGATCACACAGGAAACTGGATACAAAATTTGGTTGCTCTAGCTGAAATAATCTTTGAGATATAGGCGCAAATGAAGACGGACGGACGGACGGATGGACGTACGGACGGACGGACAGACAGACATGGCTATATCGACTCGGCTATTGATGCTGATCAAGAATATATATACTTTATGGGGTCGGAAACGCTTCCTTTTGGGCATTACACACAACCGTTATCACCACAAATCTAATATACCCCTATACTCTTCGAGTACCGGGTATAAAAACTGGGCCAGGAATTTTTCGTTTGTGTTTTCCTGGCCTCGGTATCCAGCAAGGTAAACGAAATCCACTAATTCTTATCGATAGTTGTCCTATCGATACGAATGTGGACTGAGAGAACAGCTGACATGCAGGTCAGGAACATATATGTGCCTATTATTACTGAAGTAAAAGTGAAAGGTGGGGGCAAAATATGTGCGCAAGACCAAAAAGAGATATGCAAATTTTTAAGGTGAGGAGAAGATTGCTTTAATACAAGCAGTTGAGGCAAGACCATGTCTTTGGCGGATCATGGAAAATAAGGATTTTGATCATTTTGACACTTTGGCGCCTCTGACTGTGCTGTACTTCTCCTGCCTATTTTTTGGCAACAATTTATGCTGCCACCAACACAATCACTTCATCGTCAGACTTATATCTTTCCTTTCTTTAATTTCAGTTTAATTTTCAAAATTGGCGCTGTTTACAAAACACAGTTGATTCATGAGAGTGGCAAATCACTTTTTAGGTTCTTGGTCACATGTAATGTAAGCTGAGTTCCACACAACCGAAATAAAGAGCAGATTCCTGTCAGGAATTTTCCGCGGTACTGGATACATGCCTTTAAACATAAATCGAAACCTTTTACTTTTGATCGGCCGCTCTATTTAACTACACAGCTTAATAAATTTACAATATTCTTAGTATGACTAAAAAACCATCGAATTTTACTAAATATATCGATATCTACGTGACTGTAAAAGCTCAGTAGCTAGCTGAACAGGAATATTAAAAAACGTGGGAGAACGTTGTGAGCCGCGGCAAAGGCCGCGGCCCAACTTTATACTTGGTACTCAGTCAGAATATATGTGATTTGTGATTTAAATTGGCAAAAAGGAATTATTACATTTCTGCCAAAAAAAAACCCTGTCAAACGGCACGTGTCTGGCAATGGCAACGTTTTTTAAGCAAGTTTCTATAGTGGAAACCCACTTGTTCATGTTCAACGCTTTCGCCCTAATAAATGGGTTTAAGTACGGGAATCTTAACAACATCCAAAGTCGGTTCTCAGGAGTTGCTTCCTTCCCCTTACTGAACATCATTCCCACCCATACAATCCTCCACACATCTGGCGCTGATGTAGCGGTTTTTGTTGGACGACTATGTGATGCAACGCGTTCGCTGGGTATTAAGATTCCACACACCCGGGACTGATGGGACGGTTCTTCGAGACGGTGGCAGCAAACTTCAGCAGCGGCAGGAGTGCAGCTGGGGCACTTAGGTTCCGTTTATAAGCATGAGTATGGTTATATTTAGAATATATTTTATCTTCATTCGTGGCGTATAGCCTAATAAAGAAATTTTTCTTGGAACACGCACGACAACGGTTCTGCATCATGACTGTTAGGAAAGCAGTTCGCCAAGTGCTCAAGAAATGTTTGCGATGATTCCGGGTGAGACCATCAACGTCCACCCAACTTATAGGAGATCTGCCTCTTCATCGAGTCAATCTGCCGAATCGCCCATTCATGGCGATCAGAGTAGATTATACCGCTGTCATAAAGCTTAAAGCAGCGCGTCTACGAGGGGCTAGTGTGTACAAGGGCTACATTGCTATCTACATTTGTCTGGCGACAAAAGCTGTGCACTTAGAAGCGGTGAGAGGCCTCACTACAGAGCATTTCTTGCAGGCTCTGGACCTGTAGTCGGCGAGGTTTGGTCAAAGGTTTGGTCAGCTACGAAAGGATTTTGAAGAGATGATCGCACCTAAGTTGGCATCTCAAAGAACAATTAGGCATTTTATTCCTCCCCAATCGCCAAACTTTGTTAGAAGGGCTATGAAACATCATAAGTCGAGTCATGGCGGATCGGCGGCTCACTTACAAAAAGCTATCGATGGTGCTCATTACTATAGAGTCATGTCTCAATTCGCGGCCTCTGTGCCCTCTCACGGCTGATGCAGACGACTTGGAGGTGCTGACTCCAGTACATTTTCTGAATGGAGACACAATGTTTGCTCCGGCGGAGTATCTGCCCAAAACCACGACCTTCCGGGAGCAGTTTCTCATCTTGCAAACGATGATTCGCCCTTTTTTGGAAGCGTTGGAGTCGCGACTGTCTAGCTTATCTGCAGCAACGACCAAAGTGGTACCAGGAAGCAGAAAACTTCAAGCTCAACAACCATGTGCTATGTTTTGCATCACTCGACCCAAGGTTCCAAACTCTTCAATATAGGCTCTCGCGGAATATTGGCGTTTGTGCGTACCAACAGCATAGGTCTTGCGAGCGACGTGCGTGGGATAGAGAGCTAGTCTGCTTAGCATCACTGAGCCAATGCAGCTACCTACCGCTGCCGTCAATATCATTGTCTTTTAAATCCTCATTAAATTCTAAAATTAATATATCCAAGCCTCCTTATTGTCCTCTGGATATTTTAGTCATATAAAAGTTAAACTTTAGAATTGAAAACGCGGCTTTCGTCCGGTTCAGAGCGAGAAAAATTTCTTTATTAGGCGATACGCCACGAATGAAGACAAAATATATTCTAAATAAAAACAGACTCGAGAGAGAGTTTTTCATCGCCCGCCGTTCAGTCGTGCTTCGTGTTGTGCTCCAACTTAGGCCCAGATTGTGAGACTCCTGAAACAGAACAAAACACCAGCTGATGCTCAACAGATAAAGGAAGACGATCACTAACCAGGCACTTGGTATCAAACCGGTAGGGAAGGGTCCCGGACAGATATCAGCAAACAAAACACAGGTTGCCGACGCCGAAAATCTGAAAATTTTCTTGGAAACTGAGTAAAAGTGTCTCTTGAGTTATAATTGACGCGGGAGAAAAGACAGGGCAGCAACAAATTCAAAGCCAGAGGTGATACAAATCATCTGTGCCCAGCAACGTGAGTGACCAGTCACGCAACGCAAGTGCATCTAAGCTTTGAAAGCTTCAACAGATTTAACACGGATCGTGCATATGCACAGGCAGTAACGTAAGCCAAACTTTAAGCACAGCATACTTTCGGGCGACAACATAAGAGCAACTCCAGAATGCCTCTGAAAGGATCTTTGAGAAGGTAGATGCCACGAAAAAGGGCGTGGAAAGGATACTACGAGGTAGAATGGCGATTCCAAACGCAACAGTGCGTGAAACACGAGTCCTCTGCCAAAGAAATGGAAAATATTTCAGTTACAAATGATGTACTGAAAAATGGGAAAAAACTAGCGGGAACGTCAATCTACATCGATAGAGACCTTAGCCAACAGCAGCAGGACAATAAAATATCTTTTTTACAGCTGAAAAAGGAGCTAGCGGCCATAAACGGAAAGAATAAGGCCTTCGTCAAAAGCGACCAGATCTGAATAGGGGGCAATTGGGCGTCCTTTAACTACGTCCAAGAGCTAACTTGCAAAGGAAGCCAGCTACCAGCTACCCCTATACTAAATGAACTCTACGGTGCCGAACTGGATCTAGCCGATATAACGTATTCGAAACTTCTCACCAAAGCCAGGAAGCAAAAAACCAGCAGATCGGCAACCACGCACAAAGAGCATCATTAAAATTAAAATCTTATCTTACAACATAGCAGGTTTAGCAAATAAGCGTATATTAAGTCAATTCTTTAAATTTATAAACACATTCCAAATCTTTGTCCCATACGATACTTTTATGGGACAGCAGTATGAACAGCAGGCAGAGGAAGAGCAAGTGACGGCCAACTGAGAGGCATCCACAAAGACCTAGCTACATCTGGATGCTGCAGCTATCTGGACATATGTGGATCACAATCCGTAGAAATCATAAGCGAGGACACACATCTAACCATAATCCCAACCTACTTCAACTGCAATGGATAGCAGGGCTACTATGATCAGTTATATGACATGATTCAAGAGTCCGCCAGTGATAACTTAATGGTCGTGGGTGACTTAAATGCAAAAATACGAGTACAAGAAAAGCTCGAGTAAAAAGAAGCCAACGCAGCTTTCAAGACAATGTGCAGGAAAAAAAAGGAGACTATTACAGGAATATTGGGCTTGAGGTCAACAACATAAATGACAGCAAGAGCTTCTGGGAGTTCGTCAGAAGATTGAATGGGACCACCAAGAGCATCTAAATCAGGGCTGAGTATGACAGCTTGACGCAGCACTTTAAGAAAATGCTAGTACAGGACAAGCAAGCTATACAGCACTACTTTGCTTTTCCATACAACGTAAAATGAGAACTGGACCGTTAAATATCGAAGGGCGAAGTTAAAGTAGCAGTGAGCAAGAGCAAGAACTGCAAAGCCCCTGGAGTCGACAGGATACCCGCAGAATTTTTAAAAAATCCACCAGAGAAATTTATTGATAGCTTAACAAAGATAGGAAAGATAGGTGTTTGACTAGTGTTCAAGGAAACGTAGAACTAATCTAACTAAAAAAAAAACTACGCAATTTGTAATTACGGGAAAGATATAAGAGTATCAGTAATTTAAGATTTGGAAGGGAGTCAGTAGTAGATATAATATGGTAGAGGGAATTATAATCCGAGCATAGGACCCTAAACGGTTCATGCAATGAATAATTCGATCTACAAAGTGGAAGAAACAAGGGTGTATAATTCCTAGTGTTTCTAATGAAAATCGTGAAGTTTATGCGGCTCAACAGGTCAGGGCTATCTACGTTACCCTTGATCAAGTTGTGCACAAAAACCACACCAAGCATTTTCCTACGATTAGCTAAGGTTGGAAGGTTTATTAAAAGCAGTCTTTTGGGGTAAGACGGCAGTCTCACACCTGCAATTCAGCTGAGGCCGTGTAGAGCAAAAAGTAAAAAGTTTTTCTTAACTGATGGTCCTGGTGTACGTTGTACTGGGGCAACATACCTAAGAGCCGTATTCTAAAATCGGACAAACCAGAGAGGTGTAGAGAGTCTTTGTTATTTACGGGTCGTCAAATTCCTTTGATCATCTCTTTATAAACCCAAGCACGCCCATGGCCTTATTCACCATGATAGAAATGTGTTCTAAAAACTATAACTTGGGATCTAATAGAACACTAAGATCATCAACAGCTGTAATTCTCGCAAGAGAACCAAGAGATGGAAAGTCTACTTTACATTTTGAAGCATTAAGGTTTAATAAATTTGCACAACACCAAGACTGAAATCTATCAAGATCAGATTGCAACCTGGATTGAAAAGAAATGTCCTTATACTGGATACAGAGCTTATCATCATCCGCATACATAAGTACTCGAGAGTATGTTAATACAGAAGGCAGGTCATTTAAAAAGAGTGTGAAGAGTAGGGGCCTAGATGGCTGCCCTGTGGTACGCCCGAAGTCACAATAATTGGTAAGGACAGGGAGTTTTTGAAAAGCACTCTTTGAGACCTAGAACAAAGCTAGCTAGAGATCCATGTCAGGCTGTTCGTATCATTATTGCTCTCGCACCTGACTGAATGGGCAGAAAGGTATAATGTGCTCAGCGAATACCAATTGGGGCTTAGAAGAGCCTATAGTACAGTGGAAGGTGAAGCAAAGATGCCTACTAAGTCCACTGCTATTCTCTCAGTACGTAGACGATATAGCATCGGTGCTGCCAGTAGGAGTATATATAGGAACGGAGAATGTCAAGGTTCGTATGTACGCAGATGACATGGTGATTATGGCAGAATCGCCCACCATGCTGCAAAACATGATCGACGTCATGCAAAATTATTGCGAAACGTGGGGCGTGATTACACTACTCGACAAAATACAACTTTCTTTTTTTTTCCGCAGTCGCCCAAAATGACTTTTTCTGATAGATTTTGAGATTTAAATTTATTTAAAGAATTATGGTTTTTTTTCCAGGCTTAGGCTTTTTCGACTAGTGTTATTAATGCAAACATTCCAAAGTCATGGCTATAAAGGACGGCAGAGGCCGCTCGGTACAAAACGAACTTTGGACGCTAAATGGTGAGACACTGGAGACGGTTCGTGCTTTCAAGTATCTGGGAGTCACTCTAAACCAGAATATGCGCTTCGAAAGACATGTACAAAATAAGCTGGCGGACGCTAAGGTAGCTCTAAATTGCACATGGAAAGAACTATTTGAAAAAAAGAGGTCTCTAAGAGCACAAAATATAAATTGTACACGCGCAACAGCACAGACCATAATGGGATATGCAGCGGAGATATGTAGACATCAGCGCTATGAAGCAGCAGAGAAACTCCTGCGTTTCTATATAAAAAAAATCTTCCGACTTCCACAAAAAACACACACCACCAAGCTTTTTTTGCACCTATTTTTATCCAAAATTATAATGCGAATTGTTCAAAAGTAATTGCTGTTTATTTATACCGGCGGCTGCTAGCGGAAGCCGATTGCTTGCTCTAAGCACAACCAGATAAATGTACATATGTATAATCGAGATCCAAATGCAATCAATGCGCAGAGAGGTTAGCAGATTACTGACCGTCGGCTAAGCAAAGCTAGAGGGCCCAACTAAGCGGTACAGGTGATGCTTTGCTGTCTTCACGGCCGCTGACCATAATCCGCCAAAGTTCAGAGAGCGCGGTGGGATGAAGCGCCAGTCGATCGAGTCCGCCAAGCAGGATTCATAGACCTCCTTCATATGCGAGTCGTTTAAAATAAGCTTCTTGAGCTCCAAAAGCTCGTTCTTGGTGCCAACGAAGTTTGTCGCATTGTCAGACCAATTTTGACGTGGCCTTCCTCGCGTGGAAGTGAAACGCTTTAAGGCGTCTAGAAACGAAACGGTGGTCAGGTCCTTTACGAGCTCCATGTGTATAGCCTTAGAAGTGAAGCAAATGAATACACTGATGTAGCACTTGATGGGCGGCCTCGTGCGTATTTCTGATCTGTAGAAAAAGGGCCCACAATAATCCACTTCAAAGGGTCGTTATCCTTCCAGACGCTCCTTGGGCAGATCTCCCATGATGTGCTGAACCATGCACGGCCTAGTCCTGAAGCATCTCACACACTTGCTGACCACCTTGGATACTGCCTTGGTTCCTCCAATTGGCCAATATTCCAGTCGAATTTTAGCAATTAGTGCGCGAGGTCCAGATACTGTCTTATCAGCGCACAAGTTATGGGATGTCCCTTTGGCAGAATAAGCGGGTGCTGAGCATCAAATCCTAGAGATCAGTTTCCAAGACGACCTCCAACTCTTAGTATTCCATACTGATCGATGAACGGAGAAAGTGATGATGGAACTGGATTTCCTGACTTGACCATTGCGTTGAATCTCCCTTAGCCAGTTGAACATATCGGATCAGATAATTCGTTCCTTGCCGAATATCAGAAACGGTGTGTTCAGAATGCCGAAGAGGATGAACAAATTTATGCATGTAGGCGAATGTGCGCTGCATGCCGAAGAATGAATTTGCAAATTTGCATTCTGAAGTGAGATCGGCATGTGGAGACGCAATCAGCAATACTCGCTTGCAAAGCTCTGCCGTTGCTACTTCAGGAACAGGAGGTACAGGCCACTCTTCCTTGGAAACCACAGCTCTGACTGGATGAATTGGTGGGGAAGCGAGCCTCTAGAGAGAACGTCAGCAGGATTTAATGATGTGGGGACATAGCGCCATTCCATTCCTGCCGTCAACTCCTGAATTCATGCCACTCGATTTGACACGAAGACTTGAAATTTGGCTGGCTCATCCCGTATCCAAGATATTGCTGTCGATGAATCTGACCAGCAATAAAACCGACCTGTAAAATTCAAATATCCTTCAAATTATTCATTAGTTTCGCAAGCAAATGGGCTCCACTTAATTCCAGCTTGGGAATCGATAAGGGTTTTAGTAGCGCCACTCGAGATTTTGAGCACAAAATATTGCTCGACAACTGCCCTTCCCTGGACACCACATATAAGCAAGCGCCATATGCTTCTATGCTGGCGTCACAAAATCCGGGAAGTTCGATTATCGTTGCAGAAGGATGAACAACGCGAGGAAATGATATCCGCGTGATACTTGACAAACTGTTTCTCAAGTCCATCCAAGATGAATGCAACGCTGAGGGTAGGCTTTCATCCCAATCCAAATTTTCTCTTCAAAGCTGTTGACAGTAACAGGATTTATCAAACCAAGAGGGTCGTAGAAACGAGCAATCGTAGACAAAACATATCGCTTGGAAGACTTCGAATTTGTGTCCAGCGTGGACAAGGCAAAAAGCAGCTGATCTGATGCAGGGTCCCATGCTAAGCCAAGAGATTTGTTATATCACTTCCATCATGAAACCTTAAGTATGTCTCTCTGTCATCTTTTCCATGACCTCAGCGACAGAGCTGCTGCCCGAGATGAGATCATCCACGTAAAAATCCTGTTGCAGAGCAGCTGAGCCAAGAGGGTAGGACTCACCCTCGTCAGTGGCCAGCTGCTAAAAATGATGCAGCTCTAGTGCCATATGTGACGGTGTCTAATGTGTAGACCTGAACTTCGGACTGGACAGAATCTCGCCATAGAATGCACTGATAGTAATTGTCAGGTGAGCACACTCGTACGCAGCGGTACATTTTACAAATGTCCCCAGTGAGAGCGACTGGATATGTGCGAAACCAAATTAGTATGCTGAACAATTCAGGCTGGATAACAGCGCCTACCATCATCGCATCATTTAGTGAACATCCAGTTGATGTAGCTGCCGATTCATCGAAAACGACACGAAGCTTTGTCGTCGTATTATCCTCCTACAAAACACAGTGACGAGGCAAGAAATATTTGCAGAGACTAGGAGAATCAGGGTTGACTGGAGACATATGCTTCAACTCAATATACTCCCTCATAAAGGCAGAGTACCGCTCCTTGAGTGTAGTATCACGACCCAACTTTGGCTCCAAATCGATGAATCGACGATGAGCCTGAGTGTAAGATTCCTCTAAGCGATCAACATTATCCTTTAACGGGAGACGAACTGAATACTCCCCTGATGGCAAACGTGAGAAGTGGTCTACGAAATGCGCTTCGCAATCTAATTCTTTTGTCCAATCTTGCATCCATGCTTGCTTCCGAATCTGGAGAATTGTGCGTTGCCAAGAGTGCCGAGCGTGCTACCCTTTGTCCACCACCGGATACGATCCATCCAAGCCGGGTCTTCTGCAGAAGGGGCTGGCCATCGATGAGTTTGATTTGCCCTACGCAGAGGAGATCATAGAAAATGCTGGCACCAATGAGAAGATCCACTCGCTGAGGGTTGAAAAATGCAGGATCAGCAAGCTGAATATTTGACGGAATATTCCAATCGGCTACATTGACTGCCAGACTTGGCTGACAATCGGTGATCGTTGGAGCTATCAGAGCAGTAAGCGTAGTTGTATAGTCAGTTGTGCGAGAATGCATACAAATGTTCACGGTGGATCCCTCAGTAGCCACGCTGGTATCGCCGAGCCCAGAGACAAGTGCAAACGATTGAGTTCTCCTAAGCTGAAGCTGATGGGCGAGCCTGGATGTGATGAGATGAAGCTGAGATCCTGAATCTAGTATGGCACGACAAGGAACTAAAACGCCAGACCGATTTTTTACGAGAACCACAGCGGTAGCCAGAAGCACAACATCGGATTGAAGACCTTGGGCAGCAAGAGAGGTAGAAGCAGCGGAAGGTGAACTGCTAACAGAATCCTGAGTGGCAGAAATAGCGTCTGGAGGAGAAAGATCTGGGGAGCCTTAATTTGTGGATTGCAGATTCTCGAAATGCAACAAACTATGATGCCTCCCACCGCATACTCGACATTTTCCACTGTTGCATGCACCAGTCCAATGACCCGCCTTCAGGCAATTGAAATAGAGGGATAGCTTCTTCGCTTCTGCGAAGCGCCACACGATAATTGGCACTGGATAGTTCCAAAGATCGAACCGAATCCAAAGCTACATCAGCAAGGCTAGAGCAAAGGTGCTGAAACTTCTCGATGTCGATGAGATCGGCATCCGCGTCGATGATCGAATTGAACATCGAAATAAAGTTCGAATATTCGACGTAACCACCGGAAACTTGGGTATTTTTAGCTCAGGAAGTCGCTGCTTGTGAGCCATGATGATGGTACTGTGTCCCGAATGGTTTGGTAGGGTAGTCGAATTGGCAGCAGCGCTCAAGTGGCCTAGTTTGAGAGCAGCCAGTAGCTCAGCCTTCAACGATATGAAGAGTGTATCAAATTTGTTGCGCATCTCACTCCCAATCTCGTCTCGATTAATCGCTTCCAGTTCATTATGGGCCTTATTAAATTCCTCTCGAATTTCTGTCAGCATGTCGATGCTAACGTCGATTTCCGTGGCGTTCAAATTATCGATCTTATTACCAGCGAATGATTCGCCGAGCCCGCTCATTCGATCATATAAAGACTGAACTTTACGTTTATAAAGACTCAGCCTGTTATTAGCCGTCCCAATATTTCCACCCGCGCCTGTATTTGGATCACTTTCCATGTTTAACGGTGTGAAGTGCAACGAAACAACGGAGAATAGACAACCGTTTAAGCGCCGGCGTACAGAATCGAGAAAAAGAGAGTAAAGATACGAAAAGTCGAAACCGTGGCTGTAGTTGTGCAGAGAATGACAGACTTGACTAATTTGCGAATGAGAGATTAGAATCAGAAGGAGAGATTCAACGATTAAACTAACGGAATCTCAAGCGACAGTACTATCACTGAATTTGTACATAAACCGTTTTTTATCCGGTCAAATGTATTTGTTTGTGGTTAAACTGCACAGAACCGAATATATTGTTCAATTTAAATGTTTTTACACGAAACCCGATTAGCCAATGTCTTTAATCACGTCGGGGTCAATAATGTTTGAGATGCCAAGCTTTTTTGCAACAATGCGAATGTTTCCAAATGAAATGCTGTTTATTTATACAGGCGGCTGCTAGCGGAAGCCGATTGCTTGCTATTAGCCCAGCCCGATAAATTTACAAACGAGAGAAATTGCAACCAATGTGCAGAGAGATTAGTAGATTACTGAAAGTAGCTCCGTCGGCTAAGCAAAGCTAGAGCCGAAGCGTCGGCTGCAGAGCGCCCTTTACAGAGGGAGAGCGCAGCAGCGCTGCCGAACGTGGGCGTTTACAGTGCATTGAATATTGTATTGTATTGTATTGTTTGTATAGTTTTAAGTTAGGCCTGTTGTTTAGCGGCTGGCCCGAACAAACACCGACCTATGCAATCCATCTGGAAACTGGCCTCTCTGCCGTATTCATACATACGCTGCAAAAGCACTTCAGCTATGCATCCAAAGTGATGGCTATGCCGAATAAGAGACTACCAAAGAGAGTACTCCGGTATCTTATGGGCCAGAAAATTGACTTCATTGCGAACTGGGAGACGATGGCAAATGATCGAGGAGTTCCAGGAGATGTCCTTAACCCAACATGTTAGAGGTCTTGGCAAGACCAGATCGTCCGAGCCACAGACGAAGCGGACAGACAACTGCGGTTACAAAGAGAAAACGCATCGAGGCGCTTATAGCCTATTTCCACCACAGTGAGTTACCACATTTATCGATAGGTAACTCAATAACTCAGAATTTGGATTGACACTATGCCAAAGTTGAATTATTGAGTTATTGAGTTTCGGCTGCTGGCACGTGCTTGTCTACGAAAATTTGTTTTATTTCATTTCATTAATATGAATACCCAAGAACTAATGATGCTCTATGTGGCAGAGCAAGAGACAATAACGACGCTGAGGTTTATATTATTTTATTTTTAATTTCGGTATGCGAGGGATTGAAATCTTTAATTCTTTAAGCTAGTTCCTTATAAATATGAGAACTTTTGCGTACGCCACGGAACCCGTCGTTATTCTCGTGCCATAGCTCTAATAGCATCTCCAAAGCCTCAGGCGACCAAACGAATCTAGTTTCTAGTAATAAAATTGGATAAGTAATTATACCCGGTACTCGAAGAGTATAGGAGTATACTAGATTTGTGGGGATAACGGTTGTGTGTAACGCCCAGAAGGAAGCGTTTCCGACCCCATAAAGTATATATATTCTTGATCAGCATCAATAGCCGAGTCGATATAGCCATGTCTGTCTGTCCGTCCGTCCGTCTGTCCGTCTTCATTTGCGCCTATATCTCAGAGACCATTTAAGATAAAGCAACTAAGTTTTGTATCCAGTCTCCTGTGTGATCACACTACTCCAAACGTGTTGCAAAATTTCGCGCCGCCCCTTTCCGCCCGCACAAAGGACAAAAGTCTGTGGCGTACACAATTTTGAAGAAAATGAAGAAAACCATTTCGAAAGTTATCGATCCCTCTTGCTCTCTCTCACACGCCACCCTGTCTGCTTTGCTTATTCGTTTAAATGAGCGCCTAGATCTCAGAGACCATAAGAGCTAGAACAACCAAACTTTCTAGCCAAACTCCTGTGATATCAAACCAGCACAAGTGTATTTCAAAATTTTGCCACGCCCCTTTCCGCCCCTACAAAGGACGAAAATCTGTGGAATCCACAATTTTTAAGATAAATGAAAACCAAAAACGCAGAATCATGGAAAATTAGCATATCTACCAGATTGTCGAATATTGATCAGGTCAAATCAATATTATGGCCAGAAGAAACAAATTAAATTTTAGTGGCTACGCAACGCCTGCCAAGCGCTGACTCTTGCCCTCTCTCTTGGAAACATGTATAAAAATTCCAAAAATGTTTTGACTTCATTTTTTTATATTTTAAATATTATTTTTTGCCCAAAATTTAATTCGGCCCTTTTGCGAACATATAATAAATTTCATAAATAGTAAGCTCATAAATGTATGTATGTATATACTGACTGAGTACCGGGTATAACGTTCCCCCTCGTTTTTATATATTTTTGTTTGTTTAGCTTTTTTCTCATATGTTTATTGTTGTTTTTCTAGTGGTGATAATTACTAGATAGGCAGATCAAGGTTGAAATATTCGAAAAATCGGACAAACTCAACTAATCGCAACCAAATCTCAACTTTTTTGCCACCTCTAGGTCCCCTATGCTTCCCAATGTAAACGAAACTCGAGTTTTGCCCGAAACTCAATAACTCAACCGTAGTGTAAATAGGCTATTATACAGCTGCCTTGACCACAACCTAGGGGTCCAAAACTATTTTAAAGATAGTATAGATGCCAACCACATAGCTCTCATTTTCAGAGCACAAACGGAAACGCTGCCACTTAACCCATCGCCGTACAGAAGTCTCGCTGCAACAGAATGCACGTGCAATATGCACGCGCAGGAGGACACTTTGCACTTTTTGGCGACATGCCCTATCCTAAAGGAGTTGCGAACTCAATTTTGCTGAAGTCCAACTCTAACAGTCCAGGGCTTGAATACCCTGCTCAACGGAACGGGCTGGAATGAGCTCGCACTTTTCGTCAGGGAAATGTTTCACTACAGGGAGGACATTCTGAGGGAGCGGTTCTAGAGACGACAACAGTAGGCGATATTGACAAGCAGAAACAGGGCGATCGGCATGCATGCCACGCCTACAGCAAAGTTCGGATTTTAATTTAATAATTAATATACTTGTTTTGCCTGGCTTATGGTGGCTTATGCTGCCACCCTCTTCGAAGAACCGTCACATCCGTCCCGGGTGTGTGGAATCTTAATACCCAGCGAACGCGTTGCATCACCCAGTCGTCTAATAAAAACCGCTACATCAGCGCCAGATGTGTGGAAGATGGTATGGGTGGGAATGATGTTCAGCAAGGGGAAGGAAGCAACTCCTGGGAACCGACTTTGGATGGTGTTAAGATTCCAGTACTTAAACCCATTTATTAGGGCGAAAGCTTTGAACATGAACAAGTGGGTTTCCACTATAGACACTTGCTTAAAAAACTTTGCCATTGCCGTACACGTGCAGTTTGACACGGCTAGAAGTTTCTTTCCGCAATTTGAAAAACAAATTGGACAATATCTTTTGATTGTAACATCTTAATTTTAGATACCTCTAACATTTCGGTAATAGTAGTCCCTGTGACTTGATTCGTGAGAATAGACTTCAGATCAGCGTGGTCTAGTATGCTTGGATCTATCATATTCAATTTAGCAACAGTTTTGGTAAGCATACGATTTTTTATTTCGGTTCAAGGATTCTATTTCTAGTAAGCATGGTCTTATATAAATGACTGGTATCAATTTGTTTTTCCTTCGATAGCTTGAGCTGGTTTATTTTATTGTGAGTTCTCGAATTGATTAAGACCTGCCTATTGTAAGACTCTACTAGCTGCGCTTCTGTTACTCTGATCTCTTCTAAGTCACTAGCATCCGGGGTGCTCGCGGGAACTTTGAGGACAGTCCCCAAGAAGTCCAAACTCCTTACCCCACGGTGGTGCACGCTAAGCGTGGACAACAAATCCCTTACGTGTTCGGTATCTACTTCCAACAGCTTCCTCATATGGGACTGCGGAAACATGTCCGCCAACTTCATAGTCTCATCGGTCATTCCTCCGTACTAGGCTAGGTTAGTTGCGTGTCTTACCCGTCAAAAAGAAGTACTTCACCGTCCGAAACCGGAATGTTTGTCGAGTGCGAATAGTCTGTTAATCACGCTGTTGCCGTTGCAAGAAGTAGAAGTATCGTTCTGAAAAATCCAAAATAACCTTATGCTTTTAAAGAATAATCTGTAAGGAATCAAAACCCTATCACCGGAGATTGTCCTTGTGGACCATCTTTCCCTTAATGAGGAAGGTCACTAAGTCCGCATCAATTTTTCCTCACTGCATAAGGGGGTGAGCTTATTTTCCAGACTCCTGGTTGTTTTGACAAGGACCTTTCCGCCGATATTGAAAACCCTGTTCTGTCTGTTCTGGTTAATCCAACTATTCTGCAGGACTTTTCTTACTCTGTCATTTATGTCCTGGTTTAGCTCTGGTTCATCATTACGCAGGATATCAATCGACCTCTTTCCGGTAACAAAGTGTACCAACTTTGTATTCAATCGTGGTTTGCAGGATACGGTCAACTGTTCGATTTTTCTCTGGAGCTTAAGGCACCTCGCTTTTTATACCCGGTACTCGAAGAGTATAGGGGTATATTAGATTTGTGGTGATAGTGGATGTGTGTAACGCCCGGACGGAAGCGTTTCCGACCCCATAAAGTATTTATATTCTTGATCAGCATCAATAGCAGAGTCGATACTGCCATGTCTGTCTGTGCGTCCGTCCGTCCCTTTGTCCGTCTGTCCGTCCGCCTTCATGAGCGCCTAGATCTCAGAGACTATAAGAGCTAGAGCAACCAAACATTCCATCCAAGCTCCTGTGATATCAATTCAGCATTTCATTCAGTGCATTTCAAAATTTTGCCACGCCCCCTTCCGCCCCCACAAAGAACGAAAATCTGTGGAATCCACAACTCTTAAGGAAAGAGAAAAGTAAAAACACTGAATAATGTAACCGTATTTACCAGATTGCCAAATCTGAATCAGGTCGAATCATTATTGTGGCCAGAAGGATGAAATTTCAGTCGCTAAGCAACGCCTGCCAAGCGCTTACTCATTCCCTCTCTCTTTCTCTCACACACTTTTCGCATAAACACGATCCGTGCATATGTAAAGACGAATATGTAGATGTCAAATGTAGAGAAGACAGATGTAAATAACATATGTAAACCAAAAAGAAAACGGATAAACAGATAAACGCGGCCTTTGCCGCGGCTCACAACGTTCTCCCTTGTTTTTTAATATTCTTGTTCAGCTAGCTACTGAGCTATTACAGTCACGTAGTTATCGATATAAATTAAAATATAAAGTACATTTATTAAGCTGTGTAGTTAAATATAACAGCCGATCAAAAGTAAAAGGTTTCGATTTATGTTTAAGATGGTAGTGAGATTTCGCGATGAGTAAGATGGATAGGATTGATTCAATTCGAGGTATATTGAAGATGTGTGGTTGGTTCAAGACGGTGTCGGATTGAAGAACTATTCGCAATAGACGTGCAAAAAGTGAGTGCTAGGTGCAGACGAAATTCAATGGTCGGCGTGCCGAATTACCTGTCCCCTCATGCAAGAGATTGCGACAGGTCAGAAGAGCGACTAGGAAAGCAAAATAAAAAGGAAAGCAAGCCGACATAACGGCTAAATAGGCTGCTGCCGTGCTGGAGCATTTATATATTAACTTTCGTTATCGATGGAGCAGCTTCTCAGGCGACGCACAGTGGGGCCTCCGCCCGAAGAACTTATCAAAAAAATTATCAAAAATAAAATATGTAATCGATAGAGAATATTGATTATTGATTACACTACTCGACAAATTTCTACTTTTTTTTTCCGCTGTCTCCAAAAATGACTTTTTCTAATAGATTGGGAGATTAAAATTTTTTGAAGAATTATGTTTTTTTTTTCATGGAGTAGTTTTTTTTAAAGAATTTTCAAAAAATCTGGTATTTTTTGTCATAGGTAGTGCTTCTATTTTTCACATAACTCACATTTCATACAACTGGTTGTACTGAACTTTGCAGTTAAAAAAAGCTGATAAATGCAGCTATAAATCCGACTCAGATACTTTGTAGCAGAAACTTAACGTCTGGCAGATATTAAGCTTCCAAATTGAAATTTCATCATTTTTTTCGGTATTTTTTACCCGAAATTTTGACTTCGAAACTTCAGGAAAAATCGAAAAAAAAATAAATGCCTGAATTTTTGGTTTTAGATAGACACATTAATTACGCGTCGTTTAAGGTATCGCTTATAAAAATATAAAATCAAACGGCTAAGTTATAACCGTTTGACCAAAACGACCCAAAATGACTTTTACCTGAAAAATACCGTCCGGTACGTTTCTGGTCCAACTTCCAAAATGGGATTGCAAAAAACAAAAAGGACCTGTAATTTTGGTTTTACCGAGTCTTAGGTATTGATATACATCGGATATATATCCTACCTGGTCATATTTATTTGGGGTGTAAGTGTTGTGGACAGTTTTATTCCTTATTCCTTATACCTAAGCCTTGGTGAGGATAAATATACATAAATACCTGTTAGGGTCAAATGTTGACCTTTTTCCTTCACAGGTGCTGGTCCCGCAGATATTTGACCTTTCTCCTTCAAGCTATTCATAAAAAAGGATATATAACTCTGTACCTATAGTATCCCTGCCTCAGTGTAGTTCTGACTTCCAGCAGAATACGATCGTGTGTTTTCGAAAAATACCAATTGTTTCTAATTGAAATGGACAACCCAAGTCGGTCAACTTCATGTGCTTACCGAGCAGACTCGTTTTGCTACATATGTGGAAAGTATATGACCAGCAAAGAAGAAAAATCGTTTTTACCGAAAAGTGCCAAGAACAGTATTAGGAAAACTATAAGATGTGGCCCAAAAGTATTGGCGAAGAGTGGGCTCCAAGCTGTATATGCAAAACGTGCAAATTGAATTAAACAGCATTTAATAAAGAGGAAAAGTAAGTTACCCTAAATCAGAAGCTATGAAGTGTTCAAAAATACTAAGCATTACTTTTTTTCTTGCACATTTTTTTTTAGAAAAAAATTTCGATTTGGAACTCCAATGCTATGGAGAAAACCAAAAAATCACAGCACTGAATGTTTCTTTTGTTTATTCGAAAAAAAGGGTTTGGGGTAGGTGAGAGATATAAATACCCGCAAGAGTCTCGTCAAGGCTTTACGCTTCCTGCTCCTCCTTTGAAGGAAATATCGCCATTAAAACGCAAAAAAGAGGAGATGTCTTCTTCGTTGTATGGAACAACGGATTCAAGTAATGACCAATCAGGAGAATATAAATTTTGCAAGCCATTATCACAGGAACAATTGAACGATTTGGTGAGGATCCTGGAACTTCCTAAAAGTAAAGCTCAGATTCTTGGATCTATTTTAAAGGATGCCCGTTTATTGAAGGAAGATGTCAAAATAACTCATTTCCGGACGCGTCACTTGGTTCACGCACAGTTTTATATGACGAAGGATGACATGTGCGTTTGTCACGACATTTTCGGCCTCTTCAGGGAACTGGGTGAAGATTACGACCCAAACGATTGGAGGTTATTTGTTGACAGCAGTAAAGAAAGTTTAAAGGCTGTTTTGCTACACAATGGAAATCAAAAGCCGTCTATTCCCATCGCCCATGCTGTTAATATGAAAGAGTCCTATCAAACAATGACTAAATTGTTTGAAAATATTAAATATAAAGAACACCAGTGGAAGGTCGCGTGTGACTTAAAAGTTGTAGCCATGTTAACTGGATTGCAAGGCGGTTATACAAAATACTGTTGCTTCCTGTGCCTATGGGATAGCCGAGATAGAAAAGAGCATTACACAAGAAAGAACTGGGAAAAACGGAACGAAAATACTTTGGGACATCACAACGTACAAAATGCAGCTCTTGTGAAAGTCCAAGACATTATATTACCACCATTGCACATTAAGCTAGGACTGATAAAAAATTTTGTTAAAGCACTGGATTACGAAGGTGAATCGATGAATTACCTCAAAACTGTTTTTCCACGTCTGTCGCTGGCAAAAGTTAAAGAAGGCGTATTTGATGGCCCCCAAATTCGAAAACTACTAAAAGCTGATGGATTTGAAAATATTTTATCTACGAATGAAAAAGCAGCCTGGAACTCATTCCGAATGGCTACAACAAATTTTCTTGGTAACAGAAAGAGTGATGATTACGTTAAAATCGTTCAAGACCTACTTAAGAATTATGAACAAATTGGAGCCAACATGTCACTCAAAATCCATTTCCTGCACTCCCACTTAGACTTTTTCCGCCAAACCTTGGGGATGTTAGTGATGAACACGGAGAGAGATTTCACCAACAATTAAAAGCTATGGAACGACGGTATCAAGGTGTTTGGAATGAGAATATGTTGGGCGACTATGTGTGGACTCTCATAAAAGAATCTGACTTAAATGACAAAAGAAGACAGACAAACCATTTTAAAAATAGTAACAAGCAATAACAATAAAAATATTTAAGTATCATAACACTTAAATAAATTCAAGTATTTTTCGGTATTTTTCAGATAAAATGAGATTTGGGTCGTTTTGGTCAAACGGTTATAACTTAGCCGTTTGATTTTATATTTTTATAAGCGATACCTTAAACGACGCGTAATTAATGTGTCTATCTAAAACCAAAAATCAAGGCATTCATTTATTTTTTTTTCGATTTTTCCTGAAGTTTTAAAATCAAAATTTCGGGTAAAAAATACCGAAAAAAATGATGAAATTTCAATTTGGAAGCTTAATATCTGCCAGACGTTAAGTTTCTGCTACAAAATGTCTGTTTTAAATCGGTAAATAATTATGGATGCTAGAGCTCCTCAAAGTTGAGATATTATTCGTGAGGACGCAGAAATGATATTTACGAAAATTCACCACTTTCGAACTGAATATTGGGCGATGTTAACAATCGATCTTCGATCTTATTACCTTATCTGAAAAGAATGTTTAATTTTATTGTATTGTTGTATAAACTTTAAATATATCTCAAATACTTATTGATTTAGAAACGTTTAAAAAATAAACTAAATTTTGGTTTTTTAACTTTAAAGTAAGCCAAAAACTAGGGAAACCTCGTGTTAAAAACACGCGGCAGTTATAAGGAAGACAGAGAGCGCATACAAAGTTGGCTGTAGCGTGTGTGTTGTTAATTGATAACATTGCTAAATGTTGTATTATAAGTACTACTTGACTGTATTGTATATGTCTTTAAGAAATGTTGAAAAGAATGTTGAAAGTTTTTGTGATGAAAATATGTTTATTGCTTCTGTAGTTCCCTTACGCCTAGGGAGTTAAACTTCTGAACATTGGAGAAATCTTCGATCCATCATCGAGCTGCCGAGCTTTTTCGGCAACTCTGACTCCACATTTACAAATTTATACTCCGTTGTTGGGTTTTAGGGTTTTGTTTAGTTTAGTTAGTTTTAATTTTTAAAGGCCTTGTCCGTAAGCTTTGTGTTTTTTGGTGCTTGTAAAAAATGTATAAGTATGAACTCAAGAACCGTTATCGAACCGATGACCAATGTCGATTCCATGTCGCCCAAAATGACTTTTTCTGACTTTCAAATCTCCAAATCTATCAGAAAAAGTCATTTTAGGCGACATGGAAAATGTAATGTTGACTAGTGTAACAGGTTTTAATCACGAGATCATTTAAAGGTTGGCTGTTATTCTTAATGTTATAAACTGCAGAGAAATGATAAATGGTGATAAATGAAGACATAATGATACGCATCAAAAACAGCTCAACTTTTGACTGAATTGTATCTTCAGAAAAAACATACCTTCACGGTACATGGGATTTTGGTTCATGGAAAGGATTTCATAGAGTATTGAAAGATTCAGATACACTAATACGTGCAAAAGTTCTCGGGCTCGACAAAATGAAGACCATTTTAACATGCTGGCAGCCTTATCGGATCCACTTCTTGCATCGCTGAGACATAGTTCCGAAATGTTAAGTTTTTTCGATATTAAACTTATTAAACTTAATGTTGATGAGTATTTTGTTGAAAATCAAACATCAATAGCAAATATTAAAAATTAACCTAAAAAAATCACCCAAAAATAAGTATTTAAATTTTTTTGTATTTAAGTTAGAAATTCAAATGAAAAAACAACTAAAAATTAATTTTTGAAATCGCTTTATTTGCTTAGAAGTTATGATTTTTGCAACTCTCGTCTAGTGTTTTCACATCATATGAACGCCATCTATGCTCTTCCCAGAGTGCAAACAGAGACTGCCGAGTCCATGCGGACTATGCTCAGCACGGTCAATGTCTGTCTGGCTGCGTTCCGCCGCATCCAAGCCTTGGGTGGGGAGCGCAACCACTGGCTGGCTCACTACTTGGTATCGACTCTAGAGTCGTCAGACTCTACATATCGTTTTCGATTGGATAACGCGCAAGACTGACCAATGCGCTTGACTGTCCAATGCCTTCACTGCAACGGCGACCACATCCTACGTCGTTGTCCTGCCTTTCTGGCCCTAGACTGCTACGAACGCAGAGACATTGTAAACAGAGTGAAGCTACGTCTGAATTGCTTAAGTCGATCCCACACCCTTTCTCGCTACACCAGCAACAAGGGTTGTCAAGTGTACGGGCAACGGCACCATACGTTGTTACATTTCCCCATATATACATATACACTTATCTTGTACACATGTATTCACGGGAGCACAACTTAATAGAGCCGTTCCACTTTTAAAAGATATAAAACATAGTCTTACATAATTTACTTACAACTATCAACACACTTCTTGGCATAGGTTAGGCTAGAATTGGCTCTTAGTCACCCGGATTTCGTATGGACCTTTACGAGGGTGTTTCTGAGGTTTTAAAGTCCCATAGAATCGAGGTGTTTTTGGCAAAGGCAAGCAGTTTCCCTGGGGACCTCTTGGAGGCATCATCTAGTTCATGGTAACATTGGTAAGGTGATTTACTTACTTAAAAAAAATTGTTCGATACACTACGTCTCTCGACGACGTTTGACAAACGACTGACAAAAATAACGTCCCCGAAAGAGAGCAAGAGTAAGGAGTACATAACCTTATTAGTAATTTCACCATGACCCAGTGTTTCCAGCTTCGGTGCTCCCAAGTATCTTCTCCTTGCATGTGAGAGAGCCGGGCACTTCGTATATTGAGGTTCTGAGTCTGTTACCGTCCCGTTTTCCAGTCTTCGGGTCGCATAAAAAAGTTTGTTTTTACTTCGAAGCACGTCTGGGGGTTTATGAGTCAGTAACACTGATCATGTCCATGCCAATTGAACTGTGTCCTTATTGAGGAGACATGTTCCCTGAAGCGATCAGGTGCTGTGCTGCTTTGCCTGTAGTCAGCATAGCGTAGATGTCGAGGGGGTCGATTCCGAGTATGGTTTCGAGTGCTTTAGTTGGCGTGGACCTCAGCGCTCCTGTGATACAGAGCAGACCCAATCGCTAGGTTCGTTCCATGAGCTTGTGGTACGTCTTCTTTTCAGTAGCTTTGCACCCAACTAGGACTCCATCAGCAGAGTTGGTCGCTTCACCGAGATGTAGATAAAATGCAGTTTGCTAGGCTCTACCCAGTACTGTGCCGAGGTATTTGACCTGTGCTTTAGGGGTTAGCCCTGTCTGGTTGATTTTCAGGGGGATCCATGCTGGTTCCTTGTACCTCTTGGTGAAGAGGATGAGGTCCGCCTTATCCGCGTTGATACTGAGTCCTATTCCATCTGCCTTATCACATATTTCCCTGAGTGTTCGTTCCACTATGGAGCTGAGAGTCGATGTACATACGCCCGTAATAAGTACGCTTATGTCGTCCGCATAAGCTGCTAATTTTGGGGCACTCCACTCGAATCTCCTGATTAGGTCGTCGACCACCAGATTCCATAGGATGGGCGACAGGATTCCACCAGGCCAATTCGAACCAACACCATTGGTAACAGCTATGAAACCGCCCAACACCGGCTCTAAGAGGCTGTTCGAGTTACTCCTAGATAACGGAGGAGCTAACAAAGGGTGTACCCCTGAGTGCTCCTTCGACCATGGAAGCGGTGCCTCTGACTACTAGGTGTATGTTGGTTGCTTCTAGGCGGTTCAGAATATATTTACTGTTGATCATGTATGTATATATTTCTGACAGCGCACTGTCTCTTTGTTTTCCCCTTTAAACACGATCCCATCATATACACACATACATATGTATTTATGTATGAGTCGCAATGAAGCGACGTTCCTCGTCTTCTTTTTAATTTGTATTCCGTCTGCCTTTGACGGAAAGCATCTTATTTTTATGTATCTTCAGTCAAAAATAAATACCATAACGAATAGGTTATGGGCCCAGAGTCTCAGTCTGCGGCACGGTTGAAAGTAATTTGGAAAAACTGATCTTATCTTTCTAAACTTGTGACTCGGTCGGTTGCGAAAATGAGTTCGACATTCCATTCAATCGATAAGATCGACGGCGAGAATTGTAGTGCGTGGGTGATCCAAATGAAAAGCGTTCTAATACAGTCTGAGTTGTGGTCAGTAGTGTGTGATCGAAAAGTGAAAAACGAAACTGATGATGATGCGCAGCAAGCACAGTTTGATTTAAAAGACGAGAAGGCTCTTGCGAGTATTATGCTGCGTATTAAACCATCGTAGATAAACTATGTAAAAAACTGTAATTCTGCAAAGCATGGAAAGTTCTGGCGGGTATACATATGCCATCAGGCCCCGCGATTCGCATAAGCCTGTTAAAGCAGTTGCTGTTCATGAAAATGAGCTCGAATGAATCGGTCAAAAATTATGTTAATACTTTTTTTGCGATAGTAGAAAAAATGAAAGAAATTAATTTAACCGTTCCTGAAGAAATGTTGTCTTTCCTGTTGTTGTCTCTCCGCCAAATTTAAATTCTCTAAAAGTAAAGCTTTATGAGGAAGGCGACAGGTGCAAGACGAATCAAGATTTTAGAGAGAAAAGTGAAGGGCGTGGCACAGTGGATTTTGTTTGGCCAAATAGCCATATAAAACTAGTTGATGTTTTGTATGTGAAAGAACTACAATGTAACTTCATGTCGTTGTCCAAGGCCATCGGAAATGGTTTTTCAGTTGAATTTACAAAGACAAGCTTGTCTAAAGAACTCTAAGGGCATCGTCATATTGGTTGCAGAAAAGCATCACGATTTGTTTTTGTTAGAAAATCAAGATAATAAATGCTTAAGTGTACAAAAAAATCCGGCAAATACATATATGGCACGATCGTTTCGGACTCTTAAACTGTAAAAGCCTAAAAGAGATGATATGTAACACCAGTCACCAGTCAGCTTTCACTGCGTTCGGTCGAGTTTTCGCCATGCTTCAACACTGCTCGGAATGCGATTCGGACGTTACTGCAGCTCAGCTTCGCGGCTTTGATGCTGTTAGTCGCAATGCCGCCGTGCGTTTCATCTGTCGTGCATTGATTTGCATTCAGATGAGGTGAAACTGTTGATAAATCTGCCTTATCTAATGTGGCAGTGTGATAATTGTGTGATTGCGAATGACTGGCGCTCTAAAATTGACGATCTCAATGACAAGGTGCTGAAGCATGAGAGCCTTTTTTGGGATCTCAAGTCTGATCTCACTACTCGACAAATTTCAACTTTTTTTTCCGCTGTCTCCAAAAATGACTTTTTCTAATAGATTGGGAGATTTACAATTTTTTTAAGAATTATGGTTTTTTTTTCATGGGTAGTTTTTTTTTAAAGAATTTTTAAAAATCTGGTATTTTTTGTCATAGGTAGTGCTTCTATTTTTCACATAACTCTCGTTTCATACAACTGGTTGTACTGAACTTTGCAGTTAAAAAAAAGCTGATAAATGCAGCTATAAATCCGACTGAGACACTTTGTAGCAGAAAGTTAACGTCTGGCAGATATTAAGCTTCCAAATTGAAAGTTCATAATTTTATTCGGTATTTTTTACTCGAAATTTTGATTTTGAAACTTCAGGAAAAAAGAAAAAAAATAAATGAATGCCTTGATTTTGGTTTTAGATAGACACATTAATTACGCGTCGTTTAAGGTATCGCCTTTAAAAACATAAAATCAAACGACTAAGTTATAACCGTTTGACCAAAACGACCCAAAATGACTTTTACCTGAAAAAATACCGTCCGGTACGTTTTTGGTCCAATTTCCAAAATGGGATTGCAAAAAACAAAAAGGACCTGTAATTTTGGTTTTACCGAGTCTTAGGTATTCATATATATCGGATATATATCCTACCTGGTCATATTTATTTGGGGTGTAAGTGTTGTGGACAGTTTTATTCCTTATTCCTTATACCTAAGCCTTGGTGAGGATAAATATACATGAATACCTGTTAGGGTCAAATGTTGACCTTTTTCCTTCACAGGTGCTGGTCCCGCAGATATTTGACCTTTCTCCTTCAAGCTATTCATAAAAAAGGATATATAACTCTGTACCTATAGTATCCCTGCCTCAGTGTAGTTCTGACTTAGAGCAGAATACGATCGTGTGTTTTCGAAAAATACCACTTGTTTCTAATTGAAATGGACAACACAAGCCGGTCAACTTCATGTGCTTACCGAGCAGACTCGTTTTGCTACATATGTGGAAAGTATATGACCAGCAAAGAAGAAAAATCGTTTTTACCGAAAAGTTCCAAGAACAGTATAAGGAAAACTATAAGATGTGGCCCAAAAGTATTGACGAAGAGTGGGCTCCAAGCTGTATATGCAAAACGTGCAAGTTGAATTTCGAAAACAGCATTTAATAAAGGGAAAAGTAAGTTACCCTAAATCAGAAGCTATGAAGTGTTCAAAAAATACTAAGCATTACTTTTTTCTTGCACATTTTTTTTGAAAACAATTTCGATTTGGAACTCCAATGCTATGGAGAAAACCAAAAAATCACAGCACTGAATGTTTCTTTTGTTTATTCGAAAAAAGGGTTTGGGGTAGGTGAGAGATATAAATACCCGCAAGAGTCTCGTCAAGGCTTTACGCTTCCTGCTCCTCCTTTGAAGGAAATATCGCCATTAAAACGCAAAAAAGAGGAGATGTCTTCTTCGTCGTATGGAACAACGGATTCAAGTAATGACCAATCAGGAGAATATAAATTTTGCATGCCATTATCACAGGAACAATTGAACGATTTGGTGAGGATCCTGGAACTTCCTAAAAGTAAAGCTCAGATTCTTGGATCTATTTTAAAGGATGCCCGTTTATTGAAGGAAGATGTCAAAATAACTCATTTCCGGACGCGTCACTTGGTTCACGCACAGTTTTATATGACGAAGGATGACATGTGCGTTTGTCACGACATTTTCGGCCTCTTCAGGGAACTGTGTGAAGATTACAACCCAAACGATTGGAGGTTATTTGTTGACAGCAGTAAAAGAAAGTTTAAAGGCTGTTTTGCTACACAATGGAAATCAAAAGCCGTCTATTCCCATCGCCCATGCTGTTAATATGAAAGAGTCCTATCAAACAATGACTTAATTGTTTGAAAATATTAAATATAAAGAACACTAGTGGAAGGTCGCGAGTGACTTAAAAGTTGTAGCCATGTTAACTGGATTGCAGTTCGGTTATACAAAAGTACTGTTCTTCCTGTGCCTATGGGATAACCGAGATAGAAAAGAGCATGAAAGAACTGGGAAAAACGGAACGAAAATACTTTGGGACATCACAACGTACAAAATGCAGCTTTTGAGAAAGTCCAAGACATTATATTATTTTACGACGGTATCAAGGTGTTTGGAATGAGAATATGTTGGGCGACTATGTGTGGACTCTCTAAAAGAATCTGACTCAAATGACAAAAGAAGACAGACAAACCATTTTAAAAATAGTAACAAGCAATAACAATAAAAATATTTAAGTATCATAACACTTAAATAAATTCAAGTATTTTTCGGTATTTCGGTAGATAAAATGAGATTTGGGTCGTTTGGTCAAACGGTTATAACTTAACCGTTTGATTTTATATTTTTATAAGCGATACCTTAAACGACGCGTAATTAATGTGTTTATCTAAAACCAAAAATCCAGGCATTCATTTATTTTTTTTCGATTTTCCTGAAGTTTCAAAGTCTAAATTTCGGGAAAAAAATACCGCAAAAAATGATGAAATTTCAATTTGAAAGCTTAATATCTGCCAGACGTTAAGTTTCTGCTACAAAGTGTCTGAGTCGGATTTATAGCTGCATTTATCAACTTTTTTAACTGCAAAGTTCAGTACAGCCAGTTGTATGAAATGTGAGTTATGTGAAAAATAGAAGCACTACCTATGACAAAAAATACCAGATTTTTAAAAAATTCTTTAAAAAAAAACTACTCCATGGAAAAAAAAAAAAACATTCTTCAAAATTTTTAAACATCCAAACCTATCAGAAAATGTCATTTTTGGAGACAGCGGAAAAGTCGTGTCGACTAGTGTCTTCAGGCTGCCTTCCCTGTCAAGTCAAACAAGAGGGTGAAGTCTGTTGTTGCATGGAAGGACGCCAGCAATTTCCTATCTGTGACTGAATTACGGTCTCCGCGGTTAGTGGACGCCATCTCAAATGCGGTCATTTACCCTGGGTCAGCTGCTGCGCTCCCTTCTAATTCAGATGGCTTTGTAACTGTACTGAAGAAAGAGAAAAAGAACCGCACAAAAAAGGCGAACTTGCGAAATTGGTCAAGCGGGATGCCGATCTATCTGCATTGAAGTTTGTTAATTTCAAACTTGGTGTACCAGAGCCGCTGTTCCCTGACGTCTTTGAGGAGAAATTCTGGCCAGTATTGGTAAGCGTTTCCCGCTTTGTGCATAGGCAGAGGCCGGAAGCAGATATTACGGCAGTTAATCTGTTGACAGCTGTGCCAGTGCGGACGTCCACCCTGACTACGGAAGCTCCAGTTCCTTCCACTTCAAAAAGCCCCCAGTGAGCGGCGCCCATGGTTTCTGGTTCGCCGCCTCTTTACAACATATTCTACATGCAATTTCTCGCCTTTTCGCAGTCAGCAATGGCCCGCTGTATCAATTCTGGCATACCTCTGCGGAACAACAACACAATACCGCTTCTTCGCTCTACGCTTTGTGCGATATTCGCACGGCTGCTGCTGGTATAGACGTCGACGCTCTTGCTTGCGCTCTATTTCAACGAAGAGCGCCTCTGACATCGTCGTTACAATAACATACGACAACGCATGTCTTCGTGGGCTTTGCTTGCGCCGTTGCTGCACTCGACACTTGGGGAGAGTCAGTAGCCCGTCGTTCGCTCGTAAATGGAGAACTCTCTTCGCCCTCAGTACCTAGAATGGATCTCCCTGCCGCAGCCCTGACCTGTGTGCTGCGGATTCGGACAACGGCGCTTGGGCATTATTTACGCTCGAGCCGCGCCCCTCTTGCTGTTTGTGATTTGCCAAACCCTCCTCAGGATTATGCATCCGTGCCCACTAGCCGTTCAGCACTGCTACCTTCTGCGATCATGCCTATAGAAGGGACCAAATCCATTCGCATCTTCTTTCAGAATGTAGCGTGAATGCGCACTAAGGCTCTGGCTATATACTTGGCAACCTCTATGTGCGATTTCGACGTCATCATCTTGGTTGAAACCTGGCTCAACGATAACTTCTTCGACAGCGAGTACTTTGATCCCAACCTTTTCCAAATGTTTCGTAAGGACAGAGATTGTGCCAAAACGAATCGCTGCAGAGGGGGTGGGGTCACTGTGGCCTTTAGACGCACGCTTCAATGTGATCCCATTTGTCTCTTGAATGGAGACACTATGTAAGATCAGATTGCTGTGTTGGTGGCCGGCCAGTCGGAGACTCTTGTGGTCAGAGCATCGTATATTCCGCCGAGTAGTATCTACGATGTCTACAAGGCGCATATGCAAAAAATAACCAACATGCATGCTAACTTAAAAGATCGTCAGCATCTCTGCGTTGTTGGCGACTTCAATTTGGGGTCGTTGGTGTGATCCGTCGATCCGCAGTCGTCGGCTATGATCCCAAACAATGTGCATTTGCAGCACGAAATTCTTTGTCTGGATGACTGTTTTAATATGGGCTTAACCCAATTCAACAATGTTTTTAATAGGTTCAATAAGATTATAGATTTAGTTGGACCTGATGTCGACTGCCGTGCTGCGCGTTGCGAACTGCCGATTGCAGAATGCGATATGCAGCATATGCCACTGCTACTTGCAGTTAAATTCTTTTGTTACTCGCCTCGAGCGGAACTTGATATTGTGAATTTTTTTTTACTGAGATAAGTCTGAATGCTATACGGGATGACATGTTATGTAAACTGGTCGTCTGTTCTATTGCATCCTAGTGTTGATACTTTTTATAGTGTTTTCATTCAAACATTTTGTTGATAAAAATGCTTCCAGAAGAGTGCGGGGCTTCTATAGCACTAGTCGACACGACTTTTCCGCTGTCTCCAAAAATGACTTTTTCTGATAGGTTTGGATGTTTAAAAATTTTGAAGAATGTTTTTTTTTTCATGGAGTAGTTTTTTTTAAAGAATTTTTAAAAATCTGGTATTTTTTGTCATAGGTAGTGCTTCTATTTTTCACATAACTCACATTTCATACAACTGGTTGTACTGAACTTTGCAGTTAAAAAAAGCTGACAGCGGAAAAAAAAAGTTGAAATTTGTCGAGTAGTGTAGGCTACCGTGGTATACGAAGGGTCTCGTTAGGTATAAGAATCTGCGCAATAAGTTTATTAAGCGTTTTGATAAGACCCGTGACCCTGGTGATTGGGCCAGGTTTGTGCTACATAAACGGGACTTTGCGTTTTTAAACAAATTTTTATATAGTCAATATATTGCCGACGTTGAGAGGGGGCTCAAACTTAATCCCAGGTCGTTTTGGCACTTTATAAACTCTAAGAGGTCAACGAGTGGTCTTCCCTCAGCTATGTATCTTGGTCTCTGTAGCGCTAATACTGACAGTGGCATAGCAAACCTTTTTGCTTCTTTTTTCAGGTCTAATTTTGAGCCATGTGCGACGTGGCATGATTCGGATATCCTTCACTCCATCCCTTCGGTTGTCAATATTGGCACACTTGATATATTAGAGGCGAACTTCTTGGAGGATATTGCTGACTTCAAAAATTCTAGTAAACCCGACAGTGATGATATTTCTGCCTTCCTGCTTCGCAATTGTGGTGATGCTTTTTGTGAACCGCTGAAAATTCTTTTCATAAATTCCTTGTTAGCGGGTCGGTTTATTGGTAAGTTGAAAGCTGCCACAGTCACTCTTGTTTTAAAAAAAGGCTCTAAGAATAGTATCTCTAGTTATAGACCAATTGCCAAACTCAGCAATATCTCAAAGCTTTTTGAGCGTATCATTGCCAAAAAGATTACTTTTCTCATGAGGTCATACATTAGCCCAAAGCAGCATGGTTTTATGCCGGGTAGATCAACAACTACGAACCTGATCGCATTCAGTAATTTCTGCACACGTGCCTTTGAAAATTACTCTCAGGTCGATGTTGTGTATACTGACTTTGCTAAGGCCTTTGATAAAGTCTACCACTGTGCTCTAGTAGCCAAGCTACATCGGTTGGGTATTCATTCGAGCTTGCTCAGTTGGTTCATATCATATCTTGAGCAGCGAGAGTATGTTGTATTGGTGAATGGAAAGCAGTCGAACCCATATTTGGCTACTTCCGGCCTTCCACAGGGCAGCGCTCTTGGTCCGCTGCTGTTCTCTATTTTTATCAATGACATATGTCTTAGCATTCGAGCCTCTGAGTATTTGCTTTACGCTGATGATCTCAAGATTTTTCGCTCTGTCAAATCATTAGGCGACAGTATCCTTCTTCAGCATGACCTGGATGGCGTTGCTCGTTGGTGCACACTTAACTTGATCCCACTTAATATTGGCAAATTTTATTTAGTTTCGTATGGCAAGTGTTCACTTAAAGTCCAGACCTTGTATTCAATAGATGGCCTTCCGCTCTTAAAGCAGACGGAGATACTCGATCTAGGCATCTTGTTTGATTCCAAATTTTTGTTAGGGGAGCATCTGAACTACATTTTGCCGAAAGCTTATGCTATGTTTGCCTTAGTGACGCGCAACTCATCCGTTCAGTGATCCATACACGAGGCTAAGTCTATATTCTTTCCTTGTGCGCTGGTGCCTTGAATATGCTTCAGTGGTTTGGAACACTACTGGGGTTGGTCAGATTGCGCGTATCGAGAGATTGCAGAAGAAGTTTTTGAAGTTTGCACTCTAGCCTTTGCAGTTTACAATCCCATTGCCATCCAATGAGTGCAGATGTCGCCTCGTGCATCTCTCCTCTCTCGAGGATCGTAGGACCATTGCGGCTCAGATCTGTGTTTTTGATTTGTTAGTGGGGAATATTGATTGCCCTGACCTGCTTAGTAGGATTGGCTTCTATACGCCTGACTGGAGCTTTAGGGACCATGCACTTTTTGCTATTGATCTCCAACGGAGCAACTACGGAAGTGACGAGCCAATATGTAGGGCTCTTCGCCATTATAATGCGCTGCCAACTGGGATGCGGTTCGACTTTTGCGGGGGAAAAAAGCCGTTAGTCTATTGCTTTCTGATTTTTTTCTGTTTCATCATTAATTGTTTCTGTTTGATTTCTTTCTTTTTTTATTGTTTAAGATAGATGTAAGTTAGTTTAGCCAGTTAAGGTTTAACCGTTGGCGAGTAAATAAATAAATAAATAAAATGGTGTTCGGTATCAAATCAAGTGAATTCAAAGACATGAATGGCCAGGTGTGCGAAACTTGTGCAAAATGCAAGATATGCGTGAAAAAATGTCCGAAGCTAGTGCATGTCATAAGGAAAATGTTCCCGAATTGGTACATCCTGATATTTGCTGACCAATGAATAAAAAGTCCTTAGGAAGAGCACGTTATTTCGTAACATTCATCGATGATAAATCGCGCTATGTGTGTTCATTTCTTGAAGACAAAAGGCGAAATCTTGGTCAAGTTCAAACAATTTAAATCTTTCGCAGAATATCAATCGGGAAAGAAGGTGGTATCGGGAAAAAAGGTGAGAAGCGATAACGGTCGAAAATATTTGAGTGACGCGTTTGTAACATTTCTGGCTAATAATGGAGTGAAAATTAATTAACGGTGCCTTATACCCCGCAGCAGAATGGCGTCGCGGAACGAGCCAATCGTAAATTGGTGGAAATATATATTGGTCGGCCTGGACACCCAGCAAAGGAATATCACATGCTGAAAATCAGCTAAAGATGACATGTTATGTAAACTGGTCGTCTGTTCTATTGCATCCTAGTGTTGATACTTTTTATAGTGTTTTCATTCAAACATTTTGTTGATAAAAATGCTTCCAGAAGAGTGCGGGGCTTCTATAGCACTAGTCGACACGACTTTTCCGCTGTCTCCAAAAATGACTTTTTCTGATAGGTTTGGATGTTTAAAAATTTTGAAGAATGTTTTTTTTTTTTCATGGAGTAGTTTTTTTAAAGAATTTTTTAAAAATCTGGTATTTTTTGTCATAGGTAGTGCTTCTATTTTTCACATAACTCACATTTCATACAACTGGTTGTACTGAACTTTGCAGTTAAAAAAAGCTGACAGCGGAAAAAAAAAGTTGAAATTTGTCGAGTAGTGTAGGCTACCGTGGTATACGAAGGGTCTCGTTAGGTATAAGAATCTGCGCAATACGTTTATTAAGCGTTTTGATAAGACCCGTGACCCTGGTGATTGGGCCAGGTTTGTGCTACATAAACGGGACTTTGCGTTTTTAAACAAATTTTTATATAGTCAATATATTGCCGACGTTGAGAGGGGGCTCAAACTTAATCCCAGGTCGTTTTGGCACTTTATAAACTCTAAGAGGTCAACGAGTGGTCTTCCCTCAGCTATGTATCTTGGTCTCTGTAGCGCTAATACTGACAGTGGCATAGCAAACCTTTTTGCTTCTTTTTTCAGGTCTAATTTTGAGCCATGTGCGACGTGGCATGATTCGGATATCCTTCACTCCATCCCTTCGGTTGTCAATATTGGCACACTTGATATATTAGAGGCGAACTTCTTGGAGGATATTGCTGACTTCAAAAATTCTAGTAAACCCGACAGTGATGATATTTCTGCCTTCCTGCTTCGCAATTGTGGTGATGCTTTTTGTGAACCGCTGAAAATTCTTTTCATAAATTCCTTGTTAGCGGGTCGGTTTATTGGTAAGTTGAAAGCTGCCACAGTCACTCTTGTTTTAAAAAAAGGCTCTAAGAATAGTATCTCTAGTTATAGACCAATTGCCAAACTCAGCAATATCTCAAAGCTTTTTGAGCGTATCATTGCCAAAAAGATTACTTTTCTCATGAGGTCATACATTAGCCCAAAGCAGCATGGTTTTATGCCGGGTAGATCAACAACTACGAACCTGATCGCATTCAGTAATTTCTGCACACGTGCCTTTGAAAATTACTCTCAGGTCGATGTTGTGTATACTGACTTTGCTAAGGCCTTTGATAAAGTCTACCACTGTGCTCTAGTAGCCAAGCTACATCGGTTGGGTATTCATTCGAGCTTGCTCAGTTGGTTCATATCATATCTTGAGCAGCGAGAGTATGTTGTATTGGTGAATGGAAAGCAGTCGAACCCATATTTGGCTACTTCCGGCCTTCCACAGGGCAGCGCTCTTGGTCCGCTGCTGTTCTCTATTTTTATCAATGACATATGTCTTAGCATTCGAGCCTCTGAGTATTTGCTTTACGCTGATGATCTCAAGATTTTTCGCTCTGTCAAATCATTAGGCGACAGTATCCTTCTTCAGCATGACCTGGATGGCGTTGCTCGTTGGTGCACACTTAACTTGATCCCACTTAATATTGGCAAATTTTATTTAGTTTCGTATGGCAAGTGTTCACTTAAAGTCCAGACCTTGTATTCAATAGATGGCCTTCCGCTCTTAAAGCAGACGGAGATACTCGATCTAGGCATCTTGTTTGATTCCAAATTTTTGTTAGGGGAGCATCTGAACTACATTTTGCCGAAAGCTTATGCTATGTTTGCCTTAGTGACGCGCAACTCATCCGTTCAGTGATCCATACACGAGGCTAAGTCTATATTCTTTCCTTGTGCGCTGGTGCCTTGAATATGCTTCAGTGGTTTGGAACACTACTGGGGTTGGTCAGATTGCGCGTATCGAGAGATTGCAGAAGAAGTTTTTGAAGTTTGCACTCTAGCCTTTGCAGTTTACAATCCCATTGCCATCCAATGAGTGCAGATGTCGCCTCGTGCATCTCTCCTCTCTCGAGGATCGTAGGACCATTGCGGCTCAGATCTGTGTTTTTGATTTGTTAGTGGGGAATATTGATTGCCCTGACCTGCTTAGTAGGATTGGCTTCTATACGCCTGACTGGAGCTTTAGGGACCATGCACTTTTTGCTATTGATCTCCAACGGAGCAACTACGGAAGTGACGAGCCAATATGTAGGGCTCTTCGCCATTATAATGCGCTGCCAACTGGGATGCGGTTCGACTTTTGCGGGGGAAAAAAGCCGTTAGTCTATTGCTTTCTGATTTTTTTCTGTTTCATCATTAATTGTTTCTGTTTGATTTCTTTCTTTTTTTATTGTTTAAGATAGATGTAAGTTAGTTTAGCCAGTTAAGGTTTAACCGTTGGCGAGTAAATAAATAAATAAATAAAATGGTGTTCGGTATCAAATCAAGTGAATTCAAAGACATGAATGGCCAGGTGTGCGAAACTTGTGCAAAATGCAAGATATGCGTCAAAAAATGTCCGAAGCTAGTGCATGTCATAAGGAAAATGTTCCCGAATTGGTACATCCTGATATTTGCTGACCAATGAATAAAAAGTCCTTAGGAAGAGCACGTTATTTCGTAACATTCATCGATGATAAATCGCGCTATGTGTGTTCATTTCTTGAAGACAAAAGGCGAAATCTTGGTCAAGTTCAAACAATTTAAATCTTTCGCAGAATATCAATCGGGAAAGAAGGTGGTATCGGGAAAAAAGGTGAGAAGCGATAACGGTCGAAAATATTTGAGTGACGCGTTTGTAACATTTCTGGCTAATAATGGAGTGAAAATTAATTAACGGTGCCTTATACCCCGCAGCAGAATGGCGTCGCGGAACGAGCCAATCGTAAATTGGTGGAAATATATATTGGTCGGCCTGGACACCCAGCAAAGGAATATCACATGCTGAAAATCAGCTAAAGATATTCGTGTCCCGGCTAATGTAAAGGAGACATTGGCGAGTAATCTTTCAGCAAACTGGCGTACTTCGATGGATACGGAAATAAAAAGTCTTTACAGGAATAGAACTTGGTCACTGGTCAAACTACCTAACGATGAAAAGCTAATCGGGTGCATGTGGGTGTAGGCACTAAAACGTGACAAGGATGGCAATGTCGACCAAAGCCCGACTTGTCGCTAAGGGTTGTACCAAAGACAATATAAACACTAAGATGTGTCGCGCCATACAAAATTTTCAGCTCGATTCCTGACGGGCTGGAATTTAAAAGTTTTCCAGCTTGAAAAAGAGAGAGACAGATAGATGGAGAGACAGAGAGCGCTTTAGTGGCACATGTTCTGTACGTGAGGCTGAGCTTTAACTGTATGTGTGCACATATTGTAGGGCTGCTTGTTCGTATTCGTTGTTGACGACGCCGCTGTCGAAGAAAACACCCATTACTTTCGAACTTAATGGAGATTATGATTTCCTGATGACGCATGACCAAAATATAAAAAATTGTATATTGTGTATATCCTTTATATGCTAATTTTGTTTAATGTACTATAAACGAATATAATGAACGAATGTAAATATATATACAAATGCAAAATGTATATCAGGTATAACATCAAATTATATTAATTGTCTATAGGGTATAAGTGAGTCGCGTCAATAAGCAACACTCAGCAAATAGATTTGTGGCTCAAGAAATCTTTTCAAAAGTATTTTGCTGGCAATTTTGGCAGCTCGGCACACGTACACACACATGTGTACTTACAGTTCCGTGTGTACTTAAAAAGCAAGCTCATTTTTTTTTTAGATCTGCGAGCGCATAAAAACATTCCTCCCTACAAAACAGAGGTGTATGAGCGTTGGACATCTTAGTGTTTATATTGTCTTTGGTTGTACTCACCGTCACGGAGTCAACTTTACCGAGCCTTTCTCACCTGTTGCCAAATATTCAACAATCTAACTGGTCATAGCGTTGCCTGTGTTATATGCATCAAATGGACGTCTCTTCAGCGTATCTAAACAGCGAGCTACATGATGTTATCTACATGCTTCATTCATCGACGAACGATATCCTAAGCGTGTGCTGAAGTTGCAAAATCCTTGTTTGGGCTGAGGCAGAGCGGCAGGGAATAGAACGAAAAACTCAATTCTACGCTCATCAAACTTGGTTTTTGTCCATGTCCCAGCTAACCGTGTTTGTATATTTGAAAAGTTTCTACTAATATTTGTCTTATTGTTGTATGCGTAGATGATCTTCTAATAGCCAGTTCCGAACAAAAAGATCTTGAAAGCGTCAAGGCAGCCATTGCGGACGAGTTCGAAGTTGTCAATGGCGGCAAATTAAATCACTTCCTAGGCATGGAAGTGGAAAGAGATGGCGAGACCGGAAGCGTGAGCGTTGGTCACAAGTAGTACATAGAGGATCTACTTAGAGATTATTCTATTCAGAGTTGCAAGCCCAATGTTACACCACTAAAGGCAGGACACCAAGTCCATTCTGTGACGAAATTGGCGCAACAGAATGCTAACCTCCACATCGAACATGAAGTCGCTACCAAATGTGTGCTTCGATACTTTAGAGGTATAGCTGAGCAGCAGTTGCATTACCAACCTACTGGTCGTGCAATACATTGATATGTGGACGCAGATTGGGCATACACCGCAAATCATACAGCGGCTTGGCATAGTTTGTTGAAGGGGCTGCATTCTCATTTGAGTCCAAGAAGCAGAGTCTGGTCGCCCTTAGCAGTACGGAGGCTGAGTATGTTGCTCTATCCATGGCGTCTAAAGAAGCGGCATACATTATCAAGCTGGTTGATGAATTGGACGTTGGCGTAAGAGAGCTCCTTGCGGTGAAGATCTTCAGCGATAATCAGAGCTCTCAACATATTGTAAATAATGCGAAATTCCATGCACGAAGCAAACACATAAATATTAAGTATCATCATGTTAGGGAAATGTTTGAGAAAAATTGAATTGAGATAGAATATGTTCCCACTGATGAAATGATATCCGATGTATTAACTAAAAATCTGTCTAAAGTTAAGCACAAGAAATGTATTCGGCTAATGGGATTATATGATTATAAATTTAAAATGAAATTTGTAATATCGGATATAATGCGTTGAGAAGGACTGTTGCATATGTATGTAGACTCTGACAACGCACTGTATCTTCTTTATTTTCCCCTTATGTACGATCTCATGATATCCTCACATACATATGTATGTATGTATGAGTCGCAAGGAAGCGACGTTCTCTCGTCTCGTCTGTAACGGACAGCCTTATATTTGTATGTATCTTCAGAAACAAATAAATATCACAACGAATATTAGCAAATAGTGCATACTTTTTTTTGTTGAGAGCTTTCTTGACGGTAGTTACTAACGAATGTGCAGATCTAATAGCTTCTCCAGTGTTATTGGTAGAATGGAGGTAAGGCTTATCAGTCTGTAATCCTTGGGGCTAGCATGCCTGCACTTTCCCGCCTTGAGAGGATGACAACTTTAAAGGTTATCCAATGTTGTTTACGTAACACTTAGTCCCAGGCATACATCCTTTGAGTGCTGCGTTTCTTGTCCAAATGCCGATGTCTGTGTCACACAAACGCTCTTGCCATCTTCAGTGTGTTTCCTCTTCTCACCGGTGCTGGTCTTCGACGTTGGTTGCAGCGGCGAGTAGATTTACAGGTGCCATTCCAGTCAGAACTAGGGCTGCATCCTCGGAGACGGTGTGATACGCACAGAGGACGCGTAGCGCGCATCTTCGGTAGGCCGTCCTGCAGGTGCGGCTGTACGTTAAGAGCTCCATAGCTGGTGTCCAGATTGGAGCTGCGTACATGATATCTCTGACGACGGAGAAAATGAGCCGTCTCCTACGCTCCGAGCCGTCTGGCCAGTGAGCTCATTTGTTGCTCGGCAAGCTTTGTCTCCTGGGACGTCAACATGCTGTTTAAAACTTAGCCTGTGGTTCAGGAGTACGCCCAGGTATTTGATTGCTGGAGACGACTTAATTTAATCCAAGCCAATTGCCACTCTGGTGGTCTCGACCTTTTTCTTGAAGCTAATCAGAACCGTTTCGGTTTCATGCGCTGTCAAGCTGAGGCTGTTTTCCTGTAGCCAACACATTACTCGCCTGATTGTTTCATTTGTGTTCTGCTATACATCTTAAAATGTTGTCAGCAAATCCAAAGATGCTGCTGCCGGCTGGTGTGACGCCAGCCTTTGGGACGCCACCTGTTATCTGTTATGTGCTTCGTTTTTTGTCCCGCCACCAGGCTCACAAAATACTCGTGTATACCTAGGCTGGAGAGAGCGGCGATGATTTTTGAACATCTCGCAAAATTGAATTGAATTGAATACGGTTTGTACATTTAGAATCCTTTTTGGTACCGCCGCGCCATCTTTTTCTTGCTAAAGCTTCGCGGGCCTTGCTAACGACCACTTTTATGGCGTCGACGGTGCTTCTTTGCTTCCTGAATCCGAATTGGAGGTCGAATAAGCCCTGGTGGCTAGCAATTTCTTTTTCCAGCCTGCCTGCTATGATTCTATCGAAGAGTTTCCCCGCTACGTCTAGTGTGCACAGCGGTCTATATCATGAGGGATCTTGAGGGCCCTTGCCTGTTTTCGGGACTAGCACTAGCCTCTGCAACTACCAACGCAAGGGAAAGACTCGTCCATGAATGCATCGGTTTAATGTTCCAACCACCGTATCCGGGAATGCTGAAACTATCGCTTGGACTGCTTGAGCGGGTTTGCCATCGGGACCTGGCACTTAGCCCGTCTTCAAGCTCTTGAATGCCTTTATAAGCTCATCAGCGTCGAATTGTTGCATTGGGGATGTTCCCAGCTGCTAAGTGCACTTAAAGGTTAGTTCAGCTTGTGTTGGAAATAGCGTTTGTACGATTTTTTGTCAGAAGTTCCGGGCAGGTGGTCATTGCCTTGTGCGCCTTGGTCCGCTGTTGGTGGTAGTTGGAGAGCGCCTCAGCAGCTTCCTGTCCTGCTCCGGGGTCTTGGAGTCATCGCATAGCCTTTTCGCGGCTCTCTGGTACCGTCGCCTTGCTGTGTGTCTTCCTCTTCTCAGATCAGCAATATTCTGTGAACACCAATGCATTGGTCTCCGCCGCTTTCCTCCTATACTCTTCTTCGTCATGGTAGCATCGCAGGTCGTTTCCATTGCTTTCGCTAGCATGTTAGCCCGTCGTTCCGCATTTCCATAGATTTTTTCGCTTTTAGCTCAAACATTAGAAGCAGACACTGGATGAGTATGTGTATCGCCCACCGTGTAGTCGTGCTTCGCGTCGTGCTCCAGCTCAGGACCAGAGACACCTGAAACAAAACAAAACACCAGCTGATGCTCAACAGATAAAGGAAGACGCTCAATAACCAGTTACTTGGTAGCGCCGACGCCGAAAATCTTGAGTGATAACACTACTCGACAAATTTCAATTTTTTTTTTCCGCTGTTTTCAAAAATGACTTTTTCTAATAGATTGGGAGATTAAAAATTTTTGAAGAATTATGGTTTTTTTTTCATGGAGTAGTTTTTTTTTAAGAATTTTTAAAAAATCTGGTATTTTTTGTCATAGGTAGTGCTTCTATTTTTCACATAACTCACATTTCATACAACTGGTTGTACTGAACTTTGCAGTTAAAAAAGCTGATAAATGCAGCTATAAATCCGACTCAGACACTTTGTAGCAGAAACTTAACGTCTGGCAGATATTAAGCTTCCAAATTGAAATTTCATCATTTTTTTCGGTATTTTTTACCCTAAATTTTGACTTTGAAACTTCAGGAAAAATCGAACACATTAATGTGTTTATCTAAAACCAAAAATCCAGGCATTCATTTATTTTTTTTTCGATTTTCCTGAAGTTTCAAAGTCTAAATTTCGGGAAAAAAATACGGCAAAAAATTATGAAATTTCAATTTGAAAGCTTAATATCTGCCAGACGTTAAGTTTCTGCTACAAAGTGTCTGAGTCGGATTTATAGCTGCATTTATCAGCTTTTTTTAACTGCAAAGTTCAGTACAACCAGTTGTATGAAATGTGAGTTATGTGAAAAATAGAAGCACTACCTATGACAAAAAATACCAGATTTTTAAAAAATTCTTAAAAAAAAACTACTCTATGAAAAAAAAAACATTCTTCAAAATTTGTAAACATCCAAATCTATCAGAAAAAGTCATTTTTGGAGACAGCGGAAAAGTCGTGTCGACTAGTGTAATTGACGCGGGAGAAAACACAAGGCAGCAACAAATTTCAAGCCAGAGTGGTACAAATCAGCTGTGCCCAGCAACGTGAGTGACCAGTCACGCAACGCAAGTGTCACGCCAATAAGCATTGTAAGCTTCAACAGCTTTAACGCGGATCATGCATATGCACAGGCAGTTACGTAAAGTATAAACATAGCATACATTCAGGCGACAACAAATGAGCAACTCCAGAATGTCTCTAAATAAGACTCCACGAGCATCAAAGAAGGAGCAAACGAGGAACACGATTCATAATATGCTCCCAGGTAGGCCCCTTAGTGGTGCGAGCCAGCAAGAAAAGCGGAAGAGAAGCGTGCTTTCTCCGGACATCTCACTCGGCGATGTCATGCACGCCATTTACTAAATGGGCAAACGGTTTGAGAAGCTAGCAAGGTGTGCCTATGTCCCAATTAGAGTCAGTGTCCCTGCAATTCGAAAGACTCAAAGAGGAGAATGAGGATCTAAAAAGAGCGTTCCAGTGATTAAAAAGCGAAAGAGAGCAGGACCGAAAAGAGCTAAGCAGGTTGGTGCAAAACAGCAAGGCCCGGATCCTTATTTTAAAGGACTATAGAAAGTAGATGCCACGAAGGAGGGCATGGAAAGGATTTTACGAGAAAGAATGGCGATTCCAAACGCAACAATGCGTGAAATCAGAGTCTTCTACCAACGAAATAACAAAACGGGATTGCTGGTGGAAATGAACAGTATTTAAGTCACAAATGATGTACTGAAAAATCGGAAAAAACTAGCGAGAGCGTTAATCTAAATTGATAGAGACCTTAGCCAACAGCAGCAGGACAATAAAAAAGCCCTTTTACAGCTGAAAAAGGAGCTAACGGCCATAAACAGAAAGAATAAGGCCTTCGTCAAACACGACCAGATCTGCATAGGTGTTAAATGGGCGTCCTTTAATCACGCCCAAGTGCTTACAACATAGCAGGTTAAGCAAATAGGCGTATATTTAGTAAATTTTTAAATCTATAAACACATTCCATATCCACATAAATCTGGATGCTGCAGCTTCCTGGACTTATGCGAGGACACACATCTAACCATAATCCCAACCCACCTCAACTGCAATTGCTGGCAGGGATTCTATGATCAGTTATATGACATGATCCAAGAGACCGCCAATGATAACTTAATGGTCGTGGGTGACTTAAATGACAGAATTGGAATACATCAGTGTGCCCCAGTGCGAAAAGACCACGCAGAGAAATACGAAACGCTAGTCAGGGCAGCATAGGATCTAAAAGTACACAGCAACGGAAAGAAAATATTGAAGATGTGCGAGGCCAACAGTCTCACAGTCTTAAAAGGCAAAACGTTTAGATCCACGGATCGGCTGCAACGCTGCTGTGAGTGACCAACTGATTGCATGCAAGCATCAGTATTTTTAGACTAAATTAGGGTCTTAATTGCTTACTGCACTTGACTTTGGGATGTCGTATTTGTTAATGAGTTGACAAAAAAACTCTTTACTTTATGTATGTTTTTTACTTAGAATAGATTGGTTTTGTGTTTATCTCCGTGAATTTGTAAAGACTCTTGTTCTTTAAGTACGATAATGTGTTCATGTTTGAACATTCTACAAAGGGCCAGAAGTGGGGTGGCTTAGTTTTTATTTTTATTTGTACATTTTTTCAGTTTTCTTGTCGATGATTATCTTAATATTATCTATTACAATGAATAGGGAAGGTGCTATTGGCTATAGGGTGCTATTGCTTGCAGTCTTCGCGCTACCTTAATTCTTCTTATGGTATATATTATTAATATTAACCAGACACATAGTGAAACTTAAGTTCTTTCAATTAGTGATGACCTTCTTTTAAAAATGTTAATTCGTTTTGTAATTTATTAATTTCATTCGTATGGTTAATTAACGGTACAGATATTGGATTCCAAACAATTTTCGGTATTTTACTTATATTACTTATATAAGAGGATGAAATTGTCTCATAGTCTTCTGAATGAATACTGTGATGAGGTATAAGAATTTTATCATCGGTTCGCACAGTGCAACCATTAACTATTGTTAAAATTTCTTGATGAGGTCGATTAATTATTTTTTGATTTGAATTAATGCATTGAATTCTGGCATTAGTGTTTACTGGAACTTTGAAGAGTCAACTACCTTTCTTTTCTAATTCGACCCAAAATGTCCCTGTGTCTGGCATTCTTTATAGACACAAGTTGAATGATTATTATGTTTGAACGGAGTTGTCTCACAAGCATTATCATTGGCGCTACTCCAAGGCTAATTACCTTCACATACTCTTTTATTCGTTTGCCATTTTTGGCATTTGTTCAAAGTAGCTTCAGTTATCGAATGATAGGAATCAATTTCGAAATTGTATACTAAGTATACAATACAACTGTATACTCCCTTTCATGCTGCACTGGCATTGGAATAATCCTAAACAAATGGGATGGGTGTCTACCAAACAGTGGGATCTTCACATTTAAAATTAACTTATCTACGAAAATTCCTTTTGCGGTTAATAGGCTGTAAATTTCCTTCAGTTCCGTCCCCGTATTTTTTCCTGGAAGAACTAGTGTTTATAATAAACTATCCTTTATTTTTTTTATTTCAGCTTTTAGCTGCATCGGCTTTAAGATATTTGGATTAAGTCTACCATGATTAATATCTATCAGCAGGCTTATTACTCCTGCTTGGATTTTATCGCACTCATCAATCATTGAACCTAGTTGCTTTGTTACCATAAAGAAGTTAATAGATTCTTTGTATACATAGTAACTTTCTTTTAAAGCCTCCGTTATGTTCTTTACTCTGGTGCTCATACTTTTAAAGTTGACATTTATTTCCTCAGTAGTTCATTTGAGAATATTTACTGTTGACTCCACCACTGATGTTTGTCTTTTAATTAAATCGTCTAGATTATGTTGGTTTTCTAATAAATTTTTCATATTTCCTTCCAAAGTTGCCCTATCTTCGGCGTCCATTATTCCGAATAATATATAATAAAGTGACCCCATAAACTCAAATGGTGCTCGTCTCTTTCTTTTGTTATCCTGAGCCATAAACAATTTATTATTTTCCTCTAGATCTGCAATTTGTCTGTCAGTGTTATCTAAAACATTATTGCATTGTTCTTCAAAGGTGTAACGTTTACCGCACACAACTCTCATTTTCCCAACCAATTCTTTCCCCTTTCTTATCATTTGAAAATATGGGTCCATATTATAATAGACAATCAGATCCCAAGATGAGGCTATTATTTCTACGTCTCCCATCGGGTCCAAATATATTGACGTGGAACTGTTAATTTTTCAATTGACCACTTCTCTTTGTTTCTGGCCGCTATGTTTGCATTTGATGCTTGGCAAAATAATATAAGCATTAACATTACTGCCAAGAGACCCAGCTTGGGTATTCGAGGTGTGCCGCGAGTACTTCTGGTTTCCATTGGAGGCTTTTCTGAGTTTTTTTCTTCAGACTCAATTCCAGCTAATGGACAAATTTTAGTGATAGGTCTTTTTATTGACCCGTCTTGATGATTAATAGTGACTACTCTGACTATATCGTCCCTACCTTTATGTATTTCTTCTATCTTCCCCAAAGGCCATCTAGCTGGATGACAGTTTTCATCTTTTATTAATACTTATGCCCTTTTTTAATATTCTGCATTCCTTTTTTCCATTTATTTCTTTGTGTAAATGATATTTATTTCATCACTGATATTTCACTGATTTTACCCCCGCTTCCCAAATACCACCAAAGTGAGGTCCTGCCGGGGGATAAAGTGCCACTCGATTTGTTCTCTTTCTAATATTGGAACCACTTTTATATTGTCCTTAAGGGCTCTCTGATATTCTTTGTCTAATCTGCGCGAAGCTCCTACAAAATTGGTTCCATTATCGGAAAAGATTTTTGCACATTTTCCTCTTCTTGAAAAAAATCTTCTAAGTGCAGCCAGAAAGGCGTCTGAAGTTAGATCACTGACGACTTCCAAATGAATAGCTTTTGTCGCCATGCACACGAACACGGCAATATATCCCTAATAGGATTTTTGCCCACGGTTTTGAGAGCACCGGAAATGGTAAGGTCCGGCGAAGTCTACCCCTGTTTTCGTAAAAGGGTGCGACATGGTTGTTCTATGTTTCGGCAGGCTTCCCATAATTTGTTCTGCTGTATTCTGCCTATACCTAGCATAGTTAACAAACTCTTTAAGCTTTTTCTTCAAACAGTTTTTAAGCCCAAATAATCAATACTTTCGCTGGATATAATTACGCATCAGATTAATTCCACCGTGCAATGATTCTTTATGTGCATTATTGATAATTAAGGACGTCAAGTGACACTTATTTAAAATCAAGGGATGTTTAACCTCAAATTCTGCGTTGGAGTTTTGTAATCTACCTCCAACTCGCAGTAATCCATCTTTATCTAAAAATGAATTTAAGCCTTATATCTTACTTTTTGTTTCTATTTCTTTTTTTATTAATTAGGCTAGCTATTTCCGCACTGAATTGAATACCTTTTTGTTTTTTCAATAATAATATTTTGGCGATCTTAATCTCATTGACCGTCAAATGTGGTGAACATTTGTTATTTTTGGTTTTGATTTGAATAAACCCCAATACATATGCAATGACTCTTTCTAGTTTATGCATAACTCTTTAAACATGTAAGCTTTATCAATTATAAACTTTGTACCAACAACTCTTTTTTCTACAATTTCCTCTATTGAGGACCCTTCTACCAAATTTCAAAATCTTTCAGCTTATCTGCACTAACTTCTTTTGACGCTACATCTTCTGAATTGTCTTCAGACTTGACATGTCTCCATTTAATTTCTTTAACTTTCCTAATTTCGTCCGTTCGACGTCTAATAAACTTGTCTTTATTGTCTCGGTTTTTTATTCAGGCTAGAGTGATCGTAGAATCACTCCAAGCGTAACTTTCTGCATCACTTCCAACCGCTATTTTTACTCGTTGCATCAATTTCGTTAGAAGATGAGCAGCACAAAGTTCTAATTTGGGAATGGTTTTCCGTTTCTTCGGATTAACCTTGCTTCTGCTGTCTATTATAATTGAAGCACCATCTACCTTGGCATACACTACGGCAGCATAAGCTTTTTCGTATGCATCGGCAAACCCATGAATTTGCATCGGATTACTATGCTGAGAATTTAGCCATCTTGGTATCCGAATGCTCTCTAGCGCAGTTAAATTTTCTTTAAATGCATTCCATTCACGAGTATCCTAATCTGATAGTTCGTCATCCCAATTTTTGTCTGATAGCCAAAGTTTTTGCATAAACAATTTCCCGACAATTGTAACTGGAGACAGCCAGCCTAAGTGGTCGTAGATTTTAGCTAAGGTGGATAAAACTATTCTCTTGTTAGTTTTCTTAATAGGTTCATAATGGAAATTGAACCTAAACTCGTCTCTAACTGGCTCCCATTGAAGTCCTAATGTTTTGACGGATTCATTCTCCTCAATGGTTAATACCTTATTTTCTTCGTTTTCTCTAACACCCTCAACAATCTCTGGGATATTTGTTATCCAATTTCTTAAGTTAAACCCAACCTGATCAAACTCCTGGGTAACTTCCTTTATATGCTTTTTGGCATCTAACATGGAATCGGCACCTGTCATCAGATCGTCCATATAAGAATCATTTTTTTATGATTTCTTTAATTGCTTTATTTTTGCAATTATCAGCTATTGCAACAAGCACTCTAGTAGCTAAGTAGGGTGCTGAAGCTGTACCGTACGTAACGGTAGTAAGTTTATATTCTTTTAATTTTTCGTTTGGAGCGTCTCTCCAGATTATATATAAATAATGATGATCGTCTTTATCAACTTTATTTTTCCGGTACATTTTTTCAATGTCCGCAGGTACTACATATGGCCACTTTCACCATATCACTATAATCTCGAAGATGTCTTTTTGGACTCTTGGTCCAACCCACATGACATCATTTAGACGTTTGTTATTTGTGACTTTTGCTGACGCATCAAAAACCACTCTGAGTTTTGTCGTTAGACTGGAATCTTTTATGACTCCTTGATGGGCCAAATAATATTTTCTCTCTTTTTTTGACTCTACCATATGTGCTAAATTGATATATTCATGCATGAATTTTATATAATTTTCTTTTCATTTTTCATTTTTGCTGAGTTTCTTTTCCAAATTATCAAATCGCGCCATAGCTTGTGCTTTTGAATCTCCTAGATCCTTATCTTTTTTAAAGAGTATTTTTACCACATATCTTCCATTCTCATCTCTTTTTTTTACCAAAATCCCGAGTTTTTACAGTTAAAGTAACCTTATATTTATAAGTGCAAGAGTCTGACACTCCCCTAACCTCGGTGTTGACTCTTTTGCGCGCTAATTTTAATGCTTGCGCTGCTTCCTCTGAAATTATGGTACATTGCGAACCACAATCAATCAATGCTCTAAGATTTTCATAGGCACCATTTACCGCTCTTACTTTTATAATTGCCGTGGCTAAGAACGCTTGTTTTTTTGTCAAACAAGTTGTTGGAAGCTGCCGAGCTTTTTCGGCAACTCTGACTCCACATTTACAAATTTATACTCCGTTGTTGGGTTTTAGGGTTTGTGTATAATTTCTATGTTTATTTTCAATATTAAAGGCCGTGGCCGTAAACTTTGTGTTTTTTAGTGTACAAATGAATATTTGACAATTTGACGGCCGGTAGGTGATAATGATACGCGATGCTGCGTTCGACGTGAATTTTAGCGAAATGTGCTCAAGTTGACCGACGCACTGCAATATATGTAGGCAGTACGCACGGCGAACATGAGTGTGTGTGCGTATGCACCGAGAGCGTGAGAATAGATGAGCGTACAACAACTTAAGAGATAACTAAGATTATTGGAATTCTTAAGAGCTACTGACAGCTGCTGCTCCGAACACAAGTGTTAAAATTTTCCCTTTCTTCGTAGGGAATATGGAGCATCGTATGATGGGGTTTTTTACAAATCCCGCAAAACATTTCCGATGAGCATTTCTTATACATATCATGCCTACAGGCCTCTTTTTATCGGACTCATTCTCTTAAACCTATAGCATTGCATTATTGTATGGCCTGCCATTTTACATAGCGGACAATTTTCTTTAATGCTGCTACTATATTGCACTCCTGTTTTCCACGGCTTCTTCTCTTCCTCCTGCGATGAGTAAAGAGAAGTGTACCGTTGCTCTAGAAATTCCATTACATCGGGCAATCTTTGAATTTCTTTAGTCTTTTTTATATTCTCTTTCATATAATTATAGGGAATTTTTATTGAATTTTTTCAATATAATGTGGGCAAATATCCCATCAACTTCTTCTGTTAATTGTGACTTTAATTTGATAAGATGAATCGTTTCATTTATTGAGTCCGAAAACATCTTAAATTGTTTAGCTGAATCGTTGTCTAGCATTGGTAAATCTAGCAAACGATTCAGCTGATCCGAAAATATTTTTCGTTTATTTTCATACCGCTTGTTCAGCAATTCGCAAGAGGCATTATAATTACACTACTCGACAAATTTCAACTTTTTTTCCGCTGTCTCCAAAAAGTACTTTTTCTAATAGATTGGGAGATTTACATTTTTTTTAAGAATTATTGTTTTTTTTTCATGGGTTAGTTTTTATTTAAGAATTTTTAAAAAATCTGGTATTTTTTGTCATAGGTAGTGCTTCTATTTTTCACATAACTCACATTTCATACAACTGGTTGTACTGAACTTTGCAGTTAAAAAAAGCTGATAAATGCAGCTATAAGTCCGACTCAGACACTTTGTAGCAGAAACTTAACGTCTGGCAGATATTAAGCTTCCAAATTGAAATTTCATCATTTTTTTCGGTATTTTTTACCCGAAATTTTGACTTTGAAACTTCAGGAAAAATCGAAAAAAAAAATAAATGAATGCCTTGATTTTTGGTTTTAGATAGACACATTAATTAGGTAATATCCTACCTGGTCATATTTATTTGGGGTGTAAGTGTTGTGGACAGTTTTATTCCTTATTCCTTATACCTATGCCTTGGTGAGGATAAATATACATAAATACCTGTTAGGGTCAAATGTTGACCTTTTTCCTTCACAGGTGCTGGTCCCGCAGATATTTGACCTTTCTCCTTCAAGCTATTCATAAAAAAGGATATATAACTCTGTACCTATAGTATCCCTGCCTCAGTGTAGTTCTGACTTCCAGCAGAATACGATCGTGTGTTTTCGAAAAATACCAATTGCTTCTAATTGAAATGGACAACCCAAGTCGGTCAACTTCATGTGCTTACCGAGCAGACTCGTTTTGCTACATATGTGGAAAGTATGTGACCAGCAAAGAAGAAAAAATCGTTTTTACCGAAAAGTGCCAAGAACAGTATTAGGAAAACTATAAGATATGGCCCAAAAGTATTGGCGAAGAGTGGGCTCCAAGCTGTATATGCAAAACGTGCAAGTTGAATTTAACAGCATTTAATAAAGAGGAAAAGTAAGTTACCCTAAATCAGAAGCTATGAAGTGTTCAAAAATACTAAGCATTACTTTTTTTCTTGCACATTTTTTTTAGAAAACAATTTCGATTTGGAACTCCAATGCTATGGAGAAAACCAAAAAATCACAGCACTGAATGTTTCTTTTGTTTATTCGAAAAAAAAGGGTTTGGGGTAGGTGAGAGATATAAATACCCACAAGAGTCTCGTCAAGGCTTTACGCTTCCTGCTCCTCCTTTGAAGGAAATATCGCCATTAAAACGCAAAAAAGAGGAGATGTCTTCTTCGTCGTATGGAACAACGGATTCAAGTAATGACCAATCAGGAGAATATAAATTTTGCAAGCCATTATCACAGGAACAATTGAACGATTTGGTGAGGATCCTGGAACTTCCTAAAAGTAAAGCTCAGATTCTTGGATCTATTTTAAAGGATGCCCGTTTATTTAAGGAAGATGTCAAAATAACTCATTTCCGGACGCGTCACTTGGTTCACGCACAGTTTTTTATGACGAAGGATGACATGTGCGTTTGTCACGACATTTTCGGCCTCTTCAGGGAACTGGGTGAAGATTACGACCCAAACGATTGGAGGTTATTTGTTGACAGCAGTAAAGAAAGTTTAAAGGCTGTTTTGCTACACAATGGAAATCAAAAGCCGTCTATTCCCATCGCCCATGCTGTTAATATGAAAGAGTCCTATCAAACAATGACTAAATTGTTTGAAAATATTAAATATAAAGAACACCAGTGGAAGGTCGCGAGTGACTTAAAAGTTGTAGCCATGTTAACTGGATTGCAAGGCGGTTATACAAAATACTGTTGCTTCCTGTGCCAATGGGATAGCCGAGATAGAAAAGAGCATTACACAAGAAAGAACTGGGAAAAACGGAACGAAAATACTTTGGGACATCACAACGTACAAAATGCAGCTTTTGAGAAAGTCCAAGAGATTATATTATTTTACGACGGTATCAAGGTGTTTGGAATGAGAATATGTTGGGCGACTATGTGTGGACTCTCATAAAAGAATCTGACTTAAATGACAAAAGAAGACAGACAAACCATTTTAAAAATAGTAACAAGCAATAACAATAAAAATATTTAAGTATCATAACACTTAAATAAATTCAAGTATTTTTCGGTATTTTTTCAGGTAAAAGTCATTTTGGGTCGTTTTGGTCAAACGGTTATAACTTAGCCGTTAGATTTTATATTTTTATAAGCGATACCTTAAACGACGTGTAATTAATGTGTCTATCTAAAACCAATCCAGGCATTCATTTATTTTTTTTTCGATTTTTCCTGAAGTTTCAAAGTCAAAATTTCGGGTAAAAAATACCGAAAAAAATTATGAAATTTCAATTTGGAAGCTTAATATCTGCCAGACGTTAAGTTTCTGCTTAAAAAAGAGGAAAAAAAGTGTCTGAGTCGGATTTATAGCTGCATTTATCAGCTTTTTTTAACTGCAAAGTTCAGTACAACCAGTTGTATGAAATGTGAGTTATGTGAAAAATAGAAGCACTACCTATGACAAAAAATACCAGATTTTTAAAAAATTCCTTAAAAAAAATCTACTCCATGAAAAAAAAAACATTCTTCAAAATTTTTAAACATCCAAATCTATCAGAAAAAGTCATTTTTGGAGACATCGGAAAAGTCGTGTCGACAAGTGTTATAGACTGGACCTGTCAATAGGTGAGCAACCATACACCTTGCTTCACTCTTTATTGCCATTTTTAAATATGTAAATTTTAGAGATGTATTCAGACCATCTCTATTATGTATTATATCATTAAGTAATTGTGAAAAACCGTCCCACACCTTATCTAATTATGAGAATGTGGGTACTTCTGCCTTTGGAAGAACTGGAAAATCTACATTTTCCTTCTTAACTACAGCATCTTTAATATCCTGCATCCTCGTTTTAATGGCTCTTAATAAGCACTGAAATTCATAATCCAAATCGGCGACCTCATCGTCGAATTTGAAATTTAATTCATACCTTTTATAATACTCCTCAACATTTCTATATATAGTGTTTTCTAAGGTATTTCATTCTCTCTTTTTTTATTTGGCACTCGCACCAGCCAGCCTGATCTAACTCCTTTTGAGCTTGTTTTAAGTTATTTCTCAGATCTTTTTCCAATCTGCCGAAATCCTCAACTACTTCTTCAAGACTTTGGTCAATTTTTGGCTCCAAGTCTCTCTTCAAGGTTCCAGTCTCACCCTGTACATTTGCAGTTTCTGCAGAATTTGCTTCGACAAAACTCTTTTCTATGTCGTCTTTATTTTTTTAAATTTGTTGGAACTGCCTTTTATTGAAGTAGTCATGATCGATTACTCCATAAACTTTTAACTATTATTTAACTATTATTATTTTCTGTCGCTACGTTCTTCAGCTCTCTTAGCCTTCGGATTACGTCGCTGGTCAATATACCAGCTTCAATCCCTTTTACTTCTCCTGCTACTGCGACCTGAGCCTCTAGTAGCTTTATAATATGTTCCGACAACATCTTGTACTAATTCTTTAACTTAATAGTTACTTAAATTTCTAACTTATCTGATAATTTCTTCTGTTGTTGCTGCTACTGCTGCTGATGTCTTCCGCCGTTATTGCTGTTGTTGTGGCGGCTGATATCTGCTGCTGATGATGCTGCTAATTTCGCTGATCGGATGAAAACCGATGTGTTCAGCGTAGTATGGTCGATAGCACTTTTGTTTTTCTTTGGGCAACAACCAATTTTAGTTGCTCCAACGATCATTTGTCGTGGTTTTCTTTTTTAAACACACACAAACTTTTTATACCCGGTACTCGAAGAGTATAGGGGTATATTAGATTTGTGGTGATAACGGATGTGCCTAACGCTCAGAAGAAAGCGTTTCCGACCCCATAAAGTATATATATTCTTGATCAGCATCAATAGCCGAGTCGATATAGCTATGTCTGTCTGTTCGTCCGTCCGTCTGTCCGTCTTCATTTGCGCCTATATCTCAGAGACCATTTAAGCTAGAGCAACCAAGTTTTGTATCCAGTCTCCTGTGTGATCACACTACTCCAAATGTGTTGCAAAATTTCGCCCCGCCCCTTTCCGCCCGCACAAAAGACGAAAGTCTGTGGCGTACACAATTTTGATGATACGAGAAAACTAAAAACGAATCATAGGGAATGACCATTTCTATCAGAGTGTTGAATCTGGATCAAATCGGATTTTTAATATAGCCACAATGAAGAAAACCATTTCGAAAGTCATCGTTCCCTCTCGCTCTCTCTCACACGCAACTCCGTCTGCTTTGCGCGTGTATTTCAAGTGTATTTTAAAATTTTGACACGACCCTTTCCGCGCCGACAAAGAACAAAAATCTGTGGAATCCAAAATTTGTAAGATACGAGAAAACTAAAAACGAAGAATCATTGAGAATAGCCGTATTTACCAGGTTTCCGAATCTGGATCAGGTCGGACTACTATTATAGCCAGCAGACACAAATTAAATTTTGGTGGCTAAGCAACGCCTGCCAAGCGCTTACTCATTCGCTCTTTCTCTCGCACACACTTCCACGTCTCAATTATGTAGTTATACATGTACATGTAGAAATGTAGATGCAGATGTAAAAATCATATGTAAACGAAAATGGAAACAGATAATATCTAATATATAAAGATCTCCCATTGGAATCGACTTAATTTTTTGAAATTTTCTTTTTTGGCCAAAATTTAATTTGTCCCTTTTGCGAACATATAATAAATTTCATAAATCGTAAGCTCATAAATATATGTATATACTGACTGAGTACTGGGTATAGGGTAGAGCCGCGGCCTTTTCCTCGGCTTTCAACGTTCCCTATCTTTTTTTTCGCCAGTGTTAGTCACAAATTTTGTTATTTGGCCGCTTGATGTATTTCTGCTGGCCTTCACTTTTCTTAGCACTTTTTCGATGTTGGGGATTTTTTTCATTTGATGTTTCGGCCTCCAATACGCCACCATCGCGTAAAAATGTAACGCTCTATAGATATTTTTGATATCTATTACAAAAATATTGCCTGTATAGCATGTATTATTGTTTATTTATTGAAACTTTTGTTTCATTAATATTATTCTCGGTCTCTTACTACAGGAGCGAAAACTCGAGTTTTTTATTTTTGCTACCTTTAGCTGTAGGTGTACTGGACACTTCTGCAGTCTTTAAGGAGCTGGTTTAACTCCGTGCTCTTACCCTAGGGGGAGAGTTTCAAATGACCAAAATGTTTAGACCTCAAAAGTAAAAACCTACACACTTGTGAGATGAGTTGTAAATTCAATCTGACTTTATTTCATCAACGTCGGGACATATATGTAATTTTAAAATGTGGGTTGGGGACAATTTTATATTCTATTCTTATCGCTAGACCCACGGATCGGCTACAACGCTGCTGTGATTGACCAACTGATTGAGTGCAAGCATCCACTAAATTAGGACTAAATTAGGGTCTTAATTGCTTACTACACTTGACTTTGGGATGTCGTATTTGTTAATGAGTTGACAGATTGCACCCCAACAGTCATAAACTTTATACTTTATGTATGTTTTTTACTTAGAATAGATTGGTTTTGTGTTTATCTCCGTGAATGTGTAAAGACTCTTGTTCTTTTAGTACGATAATGTGTTCATGTTTGATTAGACGGGGACGGAAGCTACATCTTTATATGAGGTCAAGCGGCGTCTACAATAGACTACTGTCTTGTAAATGGTAGGTGGCATGATCTCACTGAAGACATGGAAGTAGTGCCGGAAACTTTCTCAGATCACTTACCACTATCAATCGACATACGCGCGCAACTTAACGCAAACGACAACAAACTGCTACTGAAACTGAAATGGAATGAGAGGTACCGCCAGCAGTGTAGAAAAAAGCTTAAGCACCAAATCGAGCCGCGAGAGGTCCAAATTGAGGTCTTAACAAACTGTGTACAGATATCGGCATCCTGCATGCAAAAACCAGCCCACTAACAAGAAGGCAGCCATGGTACGACTCGGAATGCCATCGAGCGAGACAATATTGCTTTCGCCACTGACTGAATATGTACAAATGTGCGCAGCGAATACCAAGCGTGGTTTAGAAGAGGGAACAGTACAGAGGTCACGATTTTCGTACTGGTGTACACCTGCTTCATAGATTTTAAGGCGGCTGTCGGGTCAAGCAGCATAAACCAAAACCATAATGTAAATGCACATCTCGATGTCAACTATTGCCCACTGTAAAATATTTTGTTACCGCATATGCCTACGCATCGCAGCGGCTTTCGTTCGCATACTTATGTACATATAAGCATTCTTTGTACTCGACTTAGCAGCAGTCCGAACTGCTCAAGCTCTCTTATAATTGCACTCTCTCCCGCTCGGTAAGCGTTGCCTCATAGGGCACAGCAAGTACGCCGTCAGCCCTTGCATTTTTTGTCAGGAGCGAATACTCGAAACCAACGCATCATCTCTCGTCGTATACGCATATCTACATATATACATCTAGCTAAATAAACCTGGCATTAAATCGCCTATATACAGCTAAAGCCCAATTGCAATCGTTTTTAAATCTCAACAGCTAGTGAAAAAGCTCACTAGCTAAACAGCGGCTTTCGACACCATCGACCGACAAAACCTTTTTTTTAAACTCAGCATGTTTGGAATGTCAACAAAAATATTGAACATATTAAGATGTCTCTACACCGATAACACGGTAGCAGTCTGCAACGGCAACAGTCTGTCCGAGTGGTTCCCATGCAACATTGGGGTCCCTGTACGTAGGCGATATAGGTACGGAGAATGTCAAGGTTCTTATGTACGCAGATGACATGGTGACTATAGCAGAATCGCCCACCATGCTGCAAAACATGATCGACACAATGCAAAATTATTGCGAAAAGAAAAAATTATTATTGATCATTAATGTAGACAAAACAAAAGTCATGGTTATAAATAATAACAGAAGCCGCTCGGCACAAAACGAACATTGGACGCTAAATGGAGAGACCCTGGAGACGGTTCGTGCTTTTAGGTATCATGGAGTCACTCTAACCCAGAACATAGGCTTCGAAAAACATGTGCAAAATAAGCTGGCGGACGTAAAGGTTGCTCTAAATTGCACATGGAACGAGCTACTTGGAAAAAAACAGGTCTCGCAGAGCACAAAGTATAAAATAATCACGGCAAAAGCAAAGACAATAATGGGATATGCAGCGGAGATATGGGGACATGAGCTGCAGAGAAACTTCTGCGTTTCTATATAACAAAATCTTCCGACTCCCACAAATCACACCGACCTTCAAATGTAATCCATCTGGAAACTGGTCTCTCTGCCGTATTACTACATACGCTGCAAAAGCACTTCAGCTATGCATCCAAAGTGATGGCTATGCCGGATAAGAGACTCCCAAAGAGAGTACTCCGGTATCTTAAGGGCTAGAAAATTAACTTCATTGCGGACTGGGAGACGATGGTAAACGATGGAATCGGAGTTCCAGGAGTCCGAAACCCAACATGTTGGAGAACTTGTCTCTGGTCTTGCCAGTGTTGTCGTTCGAGCCACAGACGAAGCAGATATTCAAAGATGGTTACAAAGAGCAAGTGCATCGAGGCGTCTATACAGCAGCCTGGACCCTAACCTAGGAGCCCATAACTATTTTAAAGATAGTATAAATGCCAACCACATAGCCCTCATTTTCAGAGCACAAACGGAAACGCTACCACTTAACGCGTCGCCGTACAAAAGTCTCGCTGCAACAGATTGCACGCTGTGCAATATGCACGCGCAGGAGGACACTCTGCACTTTTTGGCGACATGCCCTATCCTAAAGGAGTTTCGAATACAATATTGCGGAAGTCCAACGCTAATAGCCCATGGCTTGACTACCCTGCACAACAGAACGGGCTGGAATGAGCTCTCAGTTTTCGTCAGGGAAATGTTGCATTACAGAGAGGACATTTTGTGGGAGTGGTTCTAGAGACGACAACAGTATGCGATATCGCAAAAGCATAAACAGCGCGAACGTCATCCATTCCACTCCTCCAAAACAGTTCGGATTTTAATTTAATAATTTTTATACTTATTTTTCCTTCATACAAATGGTACCAAACACCTTATTTTTAATACAAATTAAATAAAGAACTACTACTACATTAGTAGCAGATACTGTGTGTCCATTTCTTCGGGGCTCCAGGCTGTGCGCCTCGGTACTTGTATCTGTCTAGTAGTGGCTTCATCTATGCGGCACGTAATTGCCCGGTGGTCACTGTGCGTGTATGCATTGAAAACCATCCAACTGGCACACCGAGCTAACTGTGGACTGGTGAATGTGACATCGATTACCGATCCTTGGCCACCACGCTCAGTGTTGAGAACGCATCGAGTAAAACGCTCCCGCGTGCTTTTGTCCTTATGCTTCCCCATTCGGTTGCCCATGTGTAGAAGTCACCTGCGATAATCACTGGACTACGGCTACGTGAATCGTCCGCTATGCTTTCTATTACGTTGACGAACTATTCTTGTTGTACGCTAGCGGCAATGCAGCAACTGTAGAAGAGTATGCCAGCGATATTGGCCATGGTGTATCCCACTGACAAGCGGCAGCAGCTTAGGCCTAGGGGCGGGCTTCCACAGCTCCAAATCGCTGCTCCATAATTTGAGTTTTCATTTTGGACCCATGACTCGGAAGGCTTCGCTAGGTATGGCTCGCTTATGATGGTGAAGTTGACATGGTAAGGTTAGGTTAACCCGGTCGACCCTCCTGGGGCCTCCCATAGGCCAGTATGGCCCTTAGTTATCCGGATGGTTATGGACTTTTACGCGGCTGCTGGTGAGGTTTTAATATCACATAGAATGGAGGTGTTTTTGGCGAAGGCCAGTAGTTCCTTTGGCGTCCTCTTGGAGGCATCTTCTTGCGATGCCAGCGTCGGTGCGTCCAGGTATCTTCTCTTTGTTCGTGAGAGAGCCGGGCAGCTGCAGATGAGATGTTCCAGTGTTTCAATAGCCCCGAGCTCATCACATTTCCTGCAGCTGTTTCTGTCGGTGATGTTTAGTCTGGCTCTGCGTGATGCGGCGAGGCAGTGACCTGTCAATATTCCCACTAACAGTCTGCAGTCCTTCCCTGGAAGGTGCAGCAGATAGTGGCTGAGTTTTTCGCTACGTTATTTGCACATGATTTTCGAGACTCTGCAGTTGTGCTCCTCCACCTGCTCTCGTTGTCTAGTCTGGTCAGCTTTTCTAGGTTGTCTTGTAGCGTTCTGAGATAGACAGGCACATTTTCTACTCTTTGAGTCGCAAGCCAGACGCCTTCCTTTGCCAGAACGTCCGCGGCTTCATTTCCTTCGATGCCCTGGTGGCTAGGAACCCAGTAGATCCACACTGACTTGGTCGTGCAAAGTAAGTGCAATGTTTCCCAGCTTGCCAGGACACTTCTAGAACTGACCATGGACGACTGCATGGATCTTATTGCCACTGTCTACAAACAGATTGACCACATTGTGTGATCGCTCTGTGTGTTGTGCAACCTCCGCTGCTTTCCTGATGGCAAACACTTCCGCCTGGAATATGCTGCAGTGGTCCGGTAGCTTGTATGACAGCCCTGTTTCGGGGTCTGTGCAGTATAGGCCAGCTCCTACTCCTCCTTCCATCTTGGAGCCGTCTATGTTGAGATGTTGGGTCTATCCCCGTCCTTTTTTCCATTCTTCAGGTCCCAGAAATGCGTTTGTATTGATGTCGAGGAAAGTTCGGGGGGTCATGTAGTCAGTATAACTGATCATGTCCCTGCCAATTGAACTGTGCCCGTATAGTTGTGGCCGCATGTTTCCCGATGCAATCAGGCGCTGTGCGGCCTTTCCTGCCGTCAGATAAGCGTGGATGTCCAGGGGATCAATTCCAAGTATGGTCTCGAGTGCTTTTTTTGGGTTTGACCTCAGCACCCCCGTGACACAGAGCAGTGCCTGTCGCTGAGTCTTTTCCATAAGCTTGTGGTACGTCTTCTTCCTAGGAGCTTGCCACCACTATAACGCAATGGTTACCTTCTTCACCCTTTCCACTACATTGGGTCCATGCCAGCTTGCTATCCAATACTGTGCCGAGGTATTCGACTTGTGTTTTTGGGGTTAGTCTTGTTTGATTGATTTTCGGGGGATCCATGACGGTACCTTGTACCTCTTGGTGAAGAGGATGAGGACCGTCTTGTCCGCGTTGATACTGAGTCCTACTTTCCATTATGGAGCTGAGTGTCGATGGACATACACCCGTAATAAGTATGCTTATGTCATCTGCATATGCTGTTATTTTTGGGGCCTTCCTTTCGAATCTCTTGATTAGGTCGTCGACCACCAGATTCCACAGGAGGGGCGTACTTCACCTTGCGGTGTGCCTCTGTGTGCCCCCTTGGCTATGGAGGCGGTACCCCAGTCTGATTGAACCCGTCTACCACTCCTTAGTTTTTTATCCAGTGGTTGATTGCTAGGTGTGTGTTGGTTGCTTCTAAGCGACCCATTATTGCGCTTGTGGCCACTTTGTTAAATGCTCCGGCTATATCTACAAATATTCCTAGTGCATATTTATTGGTATTGAGGGCTTTCTCGACTGTAGCTACTAGCGAGTGTAGTGCTGTTTCCACCGATTTTCCTTTAGTGTAGGCATACTGGTTGTTTGACATCAGTCCCCCTACTTCCTTCCTGATGAGTAGCTCCAGAAGCTTTTCCATGGTTTTTAGTAGAAAGGAGGCTTATCGGTCTATAATCCTTAGGACTAACATGGCTGCTTTTTCCTGCCTTCGGGAGGAAGACAACTCTGGAAGTTCTCCATTGGATGCCTGTCCTCAAGCATGCCGTACATATAGCGAAAATCCCTGGGGTGTTCACCTCTTTGGTCACCTGCAACATGGCTGGGCATATTCCATCCAGTCCAGGTGCTTTAATGCCCGTAAAGGAGTCTATGGCCCATTGGATTTTCTTGTGGGTTATTAGGCCTGCGGGGAGGGTTTGTTCCTCTGTTGCTAGGTCGTTGCGTTACGGCATCAGTGACCTCGGTGCATCCTGGAAAGTGCTCTTCGCTGCTCTCTGACCATTGTCCATTGTTGAGCTTGACTCTGTATGGTAGGTTGCTTAGAAAGCAGTTTCCTGAGTCTTGCCGTTTCAGGCACCTTCTCGATGTTGGAGCGGAAGTTCCTCCACGAGCTGCGTTGTGCGTATATCTTTCTTGTAACTCCTGAGTAGATATCTGTATTCCTCGTTTATGAATTCTTCGTTCGCTTGTTTGGCTATCTTGAAGAATTCCCTGAGGTTGTTTCTTAAGAGGGAGAGATCGCTGTTCCACCAGATTCGCTTGGTCCTCTTTTTCGTTCTTGAGGGTTGGCATGATGCGTGGTAGGCATCTAGTAGCTCCTTGGATAGAGACTCAAGGGACTTCTCTTGATTGCACTGACCCCGGATTTGCGAGCTTCGAGGTAACCGTCTTTCTGAACTTTTACCAGTTTCTGTTCCGGGGGTTTCTATAGACATATACCTTCGAAGTGTGCTTAAATTCGTATTTGAACTGAATATACCTGTGATCTGAAAAGGATGGTCTTTCGAGGACTCTCCACTCAGACACCGCGGCACTCCTTCCAGTTACGAGAGTAAGATCTAGCACGTTTGATGAGGTGGGAGCTACGTAGGTGTATTCCTCCCCCACGTTCGCTACTTCTATGTTTGTTGATAACATGAAGTCTAAAAGTGAATCACCTCAGTCGTTGATGTCGGGGCTACCCCACACACTGTGGTGGGCATTAGCGTCCGTATCAATGAGTAGTTTTTAGTCCTTGGAGTCGGCTTCTTCGACTAGACTTCTTAGCTCTTCAGGTGGTGCGGGCCTGTCGTGTGCCATATAGCAGGAGGCTACCAAGAGGCGCTTCTCCTCGCTTTCTAGCATCACCACTGCTAGGTCATCTGAGCTGTAATGAGTCAAAAGGTGAGCATGGATTCCCTTTCGTACAAGTACGATGGTTCTGTGTCTACTTACCGGTGTTGTGTCAAAAGAGTTATAGTTCAAGGACTTTGGTTTTCAGACCCAAGTCCTTCTCCACCTCGCCTGCTTGAAGGGTGTGCGCGTCTGTGTCCCCAGGGTGGCGTTTCTTTAGGCGCAGATATACGCTGCCCATGCCACACGCCATCATCGCCCCGCTCGTTGGGTAACGGGCTCCCAGTGTGTAGCACCTTCCAGTTCTCCGTGTATCTCGGGTATCTCGGGACTCTGTCGCTGTAGGAGCTTCTGCGCCCTGTCTCCTTGAATCGCGATGGGAAGAGTACCTTCGCCTTTGGTATAGACGGGATCATCGCGTCCAGTGGACAGACAGTTTGCGTCAGCCACCTACGATTTGAGTCGTCGTTGCATTTGAGGATCTTTACCCCATTCAGCCACCCAGTACCATCAAAGGTGGGCATGGGAGCTGTGGGATACTCCTCCATCCGTGCAAATAGTGCGTCCTTCCCTCATCTCCGGCACAGCTTGGATCGATCCGCTCTTAGAGTGTCTGACCACGTGTCCGAACTCTATGCAGCGGAAGCATTTGGTGACACTGACCCGTTCTCTGAATCTGCATCTCACCCAGTCAACCTGTATGGTTCCTATTTTGAGAGACTTACGTGCATCCTCTATCGGCAGTCGTACGTACGTATCCTCTTCCGACCGGCCACGTTTGGCAGCTGGACCTGGGACTTGAGGGCATCCCTGATCTCCTCCATGGTGGTTACTTCGTCCAGATTCTGTCATTCCACGATGATTTTTCGCTGGAGTGCGAGAACATCCGCCGCCTCTCCCAGTGACTCAGCAACTAAGTTCTGAAAAGAAGAAGTTCCCTCCTCGGACTTACTCAGCTGCAACAGCAGCTCCCCCTCTGTGTGAGGCGGATTCTTGCCACCGCCTTACCTAGCTCTTTAAGCTTCTATGACGATGGCATCCGGGCGTGTACTTCGGCTTCCGTGTCCTATCACTTCTCACCACCAGTTTTCATTCTCTGTTGGGGCTTCATCCTGCTTATTACACTTCCACTCAGACCGAGCAAGTTACGATCTGAATGTTCGTCTGGGTATCTGTCCCTCTTAATTTTTGGCGTTTTAGCATTCGCCTGCTTCCTCTTTGGCTCCACCACTGTCCGAAACAGAGGTGAGGCCACCAGCTTCTTATTTACCTCCTGCTCATCTTGAGTCCGCTCCTGGACTGCTGTCTCCGCTCCGCCGCGGGTCCCTAGTTTGTCTTTGGTGTTGTTGTGTCCATGCTATTTGGTCCCAACTCCCGGTTCGTTATTCCTGCTCGTTTCTGCAGTCGCGTTGATAATCCCATGGTTGTCTATGCAAGCAGTGAGGTCATGCTAGGGTTGACTCTCGCCTTCATGGGGTCGGGAGTTCAGAGCCGGATCTGCGCTATTCGGGAGTCTTACTCAACCGACCCTGTACCACTAACTTAATGGCGAAGAGGCGTGAAGCGTATCTAGGAGAACTTCCAATTTTTAGCGGGACGGAGACGGCCTCAGCAGTAACCTAGAAGCCATATCGGCAGGATATCATCCCACTTACTGAAGTTTTAAAATACTGACGACGTCAGCCCAAAAAACGTCATTCCTTATTGATATTTCCAGTGTTCTAGTCAAAACTGTACTGGTCTCGGCCTTGATGCCATTTTTGTCGCCACCTGCGACCAGCAGCGGCTCGCTGTGTTATATGTTATTGGTAGGCCCCACTACCTTTAGCACCTTTTTACTTCTATTAAATTTGCTCCTCATCAACAGAAGTTGGTCCCAAAACTTTATTTCGGCACTGTCACCAGAAACGCCATCTGGTGGGGGTAACCTGTGTAGATCTAGATGCAGATCAGGACCATCTACGCCCTCTGCCGATGGCTAGTCTTATTCTGCTGCAGTGCAGTGACCTTCAGCTGCCCTGTCGACGAGTTGCTGGCTTGACGAGTTGTGATTGCAGCTAAGAACAAGAACTAGACGGCATGATAATTTACAAATGACAATTAAAACAAAAAGAACAAGGGCGACAAAAAAAACTGCTAACAGGAAAGAGAACAAAGAGAGAGAGATAGCAAGAAAGGAGAATAGTCTCACCTCCCGCATTTCATCTTCCTGACTTCTGGGGCCGTATATGCGGCATCTCCTATGGCTTGGAGAAACCTGGGTTTGTACGCAACCGTATTGGTGCTATTCACTCTTTTCCTGCTGGCATCTCGGCTTAATAGCCGTCCGCTCTGGAGCACCAGAATAAACGCGTCCGAACTTTTCACGCACATACATATACACATATTCATATGTATGTCAATACAAGCGTGCATTGCCATAGATGATCATTCTTCAACACCCTTCCTCAATGCGTGCATGCTTACAAATTCCATTTAACTCAATTTAGACTTAACAATTTTGTAAATTCGGCATGCTCTCTCTAAGGAAGATTCTTGATGAACTGGGCTTCTAGCCAGCTTTTGTGCGCTCAGATTATCGCCATATAAGGTATTTCAGGTAGCTTCCTCTCCATAACACATTTGGACTCCTTACCTGCAGCCGACAGTGCAGTGTATTCTGCCTCCGTTCTGTTAAGTGCCACTCTGCTTTGTTTCTCGGATCACCAAGAAATTGGATCACCTGCCAAAAAATAAACATAACCCGTATATGACTTCCGGCTAGTTTGATCACCGCCCCAATCCGCATCCACATATCCAGTAAGTGGCTGATGACAACCTTTGTAGTGTAGTTTGAAATTCATCGCCGCTGCCAAGTACCTCAAAACATGCTTCACAACAGCCAGATGCACTACGTCCGGATCTTTGTTCCTCTGGGCCAACTTTGAAACTGAATGCAAAATGTCTGGTCTGGTTGTGAGTGCCAGCCACATCAGCTCACCAATCATGGATTGATACATGACAGGATCAACCTTTTGACACTGATCATTAGTACAATCCACCTGGAACCCCGCATCCAACGGAGTAGCCACTGGTCTACATTTGTCCATGTCGTGAGCTTGCAATAGTTCCTTGATGAATGGCGAGTAGCCTATGGTGATAGGCCCAAGCTCACCTCCACGGTGCACCTCCATGCTTAAAAATGGCTCTTCAACACCTTTGTTGACGCATTTGATATAGCCGATTTGATACAGAGCATGTCCCCTTTTAATTGGCATACTATAAATAAATCGTCAACCTATACCAAGATTAATGATAAGTTATCTTTGCGTATCTGATGATACAGACACGGCTCGTTGTCACAGGCAACAAAACCCAGATTAGTTAGGACGCCATTCAGCTTCGAGTTCCATTCCCTTCCTGACTGCTTCAATCCATATATTTCCTTTTTAAGCAGCATAACCTTCACTGGATAAGCTCGATCAACGTTCGCTTGTGCTTGCTTCATGCACACCGTGTCGCTCAGGTCACTGTTGAGGTATGCCGTATATATGTACATCCATTTGGTTGACATATAATTTCAATTCCGCTGCTAGCTCAAGAATAATTAACACACTCTCCAATCTGAAAACTGGAGAAAATTTTTCCACATAGTTTATCCCGTACTGCTGGGAGTAACCACCAACCGCGCCTTGAAACGTTCGGTTTGATCATCGTTGTCCCGTTTCAGGCTATATACCCATTTGAGTTCTACCGCTCGTTATCCTGCCGGTAAATCTACCAACTGCCATGTCTCGTTGCCATTAATGCCTCATATTTGCGTTACATCTCTTTGGACCCATATAATGCATTAATACTGTTCAACGCCTCCTCGTAGAATAATGGAATCTTTACGTTGATGCCACCAAGAATGTTGTACCTTGGTCTGCCAGGTACAACCTGAGGAGCTGGTTCATCTGATTTAACCTTTTCAGTGGCGCTCTCGTCCCGATCAGGGCCCCTGCTACTGCGATTCAACGCTTGCACCATCGATGTTGTCTCCACCGCTGCTGTCAATGTCATCAATATCGCCACTGTATCCTTGTCGTCTTGGATCTCGTCAAAAAGGAGATCTCGTCTCTCAATCATCGGATGAAAAACAGGGTCATACAGCCGATAGCTGCTACTGAATATCCAATCATGCAATTTTCTTTGCCTTTTGGTTGAAGTTTACTCTTCCATGGACCCTTGTCCAAAACTACTGCAACGGAGCCAAAAACTTGTAGATGACCAACAAAAGGTTTTTTATCTGTCCACTGTCAGCTGCCTCTCGATCGCGTGATTTTCTAAATATTCATCAAGCTCTATTTCCTCTCTTCCTTTAGCTTTTAGGAAACAGGAGTCAGTCAGCCAGACAAATCATTTCTGTGTGTTTCTCGAACTTTGTGAATAGCTGTTTCTCAAATAATAACTGTTTTCAAACACCACATACTCTTTTTTAAATTATACTACTCAACAAAAATCCAACTTTTTTTTCCGCTGTCGCCCAAAATGACGTTTTCTGATAGATTCGGAGATTTAACATTTTTTTAAAGAATTATGTTTTTTTGTTCAAGGTTTGGTTGTTTTTTTTTTTAGTTTTTTAAAAATGATATTTTTATTTAATCTAAACTTATGTTTAATACAATAGGTTATTAATGAGTTATCCCCGAATTTGATTTTTAAAGTCTCAAAAGGAACTAATTCTTATAACTGAATCTATTTTCCAATAGGTCTCGCTTGGGAAGCTTTTGAGCTTTGGTCCCAAGCTTTGATCATCGGCTGCAGCTTTCTTCTTCGGTTGCACTTCGGCTGATCGTGGCTTTTGTTCTCGGTGCGTTGGCCTACGTGCGTATGGATGGTTATCAGTGAATTGTCGGCTTTGATGAAAGGGTTGACTGCAGCTGGTGATCTGTAACATGAAAGTTGCATCTGGGTTGGTCACTTGTTTATACGATAGGAGTGTGGGAACCGAATTGGTTTACTTATGTATCTATCAAGGCATAAAAGCAGCTATTTATTGGCCTGCAGCCGCAAATTTTCTTTGTTACATATTATTTACATACACGTTATTTCTATGTTTGCTTAATCTTGCTTGCCCTGCTAAGCGCTTTCTCAAATCTCAGTCTTTGTGCTTCACGTTCGATGTTTTCTTTGTTTCTTTGAGAAGGGAAAGCAATCGCCACTCGCCGTGAAGATATCAATCAATAAGCAATCGGAATTTTACATATATCTGCACCGTGTAATTATTTAATCGAAATAATTATTCGGCCGATCGGGGATAAAAATCAATATCCCCACACTTCCCATGTTTCATGTCATCTCCACATCCTTGTTGATCGTATTTCTCCCCTAATGAGGTAGGGGGCTGCCGGTGTGAAGGACTAGAATATATTCCAGTCTCTTTTAGGCACCTACGTATTCTGGCGTTGTAGGAGCTTCAGCGCACAGTCCTTTGTTCGGTACACTTTAAGATTTTGTACTTTTTGTACGACTTCTACTGTACCGTTATCATCCTCCCGTTATCATTACAACTATCGATGAGAGAAACGATCAGGTGCTGACCGTCGGGTCGTCGTTACACTTTAGGATTTTGTACTTTTTGTACGACTTCCACCGTACTGAGAAACGATCAGGTGATAGACACATCGCTGACCTTTGCGTTAGTCTTCTGTGTGATCACCTATGGCGAAGTTTCTGCTTTCTTGAACCCGGGTTGTCGCTTTTTCTCCGGAACGACAGCATTTTCTGTCGAACGTTGCCTATTGGTAGCTAGGTGTTCTTCTACCTTGTTCTACCTTGCCAAGTTCGCTGGTCGATTTCATTGAATTCCAACTAATAGTAGTATTTGCGGCTCTCCTCTTACTTTTTATCTGCCTTAGCTGGCTTAGATTTCTCCTCCTGGAAGATATCCGCCATGCCTTGAAGCCTGCTTTGTACTTTGAGGGCCGCCTTGTCTTGAACTTTTGTCTTCATTCCCTGGATCGAAAGAAAACTTCGGCCCTTTTCTATGCAGGAAGCACGAACATAATTCAGAGGAGCGGAGAATGCATTCTTCTTCCGTTTTACTGATAGTTAGCACGCTCTCCAGGTAGAAGTCTGATGTTTAGCCGCAGGCGACACGCAAAGAGGATTTCTCCTTACTTTTTCCGGTGGTAGCAGTCACGGTTCCTACCGACATTTTGGTTGCCATCCCAACCCCTGTTTGATCTTTCTTCTCCACCATTTTTGGCCGAAGGTCTATAGTAGGTAATATTTGTCGGGGGGAACCACCTTTTAGCGTTTTATGGATTTATAATCCCACGAATTTATTAGACCTTACCTCCTTCATTCTTAAAGTCGTTTAAGATAATCAACGGACGGATGTTAATTACACCAATTTCGGTAACGTGTTCGTCCCTGTAGACCAGTCTCTACTAACACAAAAATTTGACCATTCAGGGTTCCCGTTTGATCTCCTGAAATAAATTTCTAGTGCAAAGTGACCTCATCAAAAATCCATCTTCACCAGTTATAGATACTTCGGGTGTGCCACAGAGCAGCTATTTAGAACCCTTACTCTTAACACTCTTCATAAATGACCTGCATTCTGTATTAAAATAATCTCGAGTAATCATGTATGCGGATGATGTTAAGCTCTGTGTCCAGTATAAGGACATTTCTTTTCAATCCAGACTGCAATCCGATCTCGATAGGTTTCAGTCATAGGGTTGTGCAAATTTGTAAAATCGTAATGCCTCTAAATGTAAAGTAATGAATTTTCATCGCTCCAGCGCCTTTTTGTCCCCTTAAAACCTTTGTGGTGGTTCTCTTGAGAGAATTATCCGGGTTGATGAGCTTGGTATTCTATTAGATCCCAAGTTAAAGTATTCTGAACACATTTCTACCATGATAAATAAGGATATTGGTGTGCTTGGGCTTATAAAGGGTGGTCAGAGAAATTTGACTGCCCATATATAACAAAGACTCTCTACATCACTCTAGTTCGTCCGAACTTAGAATACGGCTCTTGTACTGCTACACTGGTGCACTCCGTTCAAAGTGCACACCAGGACCGCGGTCGACGGTCGATCGTATAGAATCAGTTCAGAAAAAGTTTTTACTTTATTTTACTGCAAGTGTGAGATTGCCCTCTTAAGGCCTGTATCCAGCACCGCGGAAAATTACTGACAGGAATCTGCTCTTTATTTCGGTTGTGTGGAACTTAACTGAAATGGTGTGACCAAGAACCTAAAATGTGATATGCCACTCTCATGAATCAGCTGTTTTTTGTAAACAGCGCCAATTTTGAAAATTCAACTGAAATTAAAGAAAGGAAAATATATAAGGAAAATATATAAGGATAATATATAAATAGGAAGGAGAAGTACAGCGCAGTCAGAGGCGACAAAGTGTCAAAATGATCAAAATCCTTATTTTCCATGATCCGCCAAAGACATGGTCTTGCCTCAACTGCTTTTATTAAAGCAATCTTCTCCTCACTTTAAAGAATTGCATATCTCTTTTTGGTTTTGCGCACAGATTTTGCCTCCACCTTTCACTTTTACTTCAGTTATAATAGGCACATATATATTCCTGGAGGGTATATCAGCTGTTCTCTCAGTCCACAATCGTGTCGATAGACCAATTATCGATAGGAATTCGTGGATTTCGTTCACCTTGCTGGATACTGAGGCCAGGAAAACACAAACGAAAAATTTCTGGCCCATTTTTTTTTATATGGAGTTTGACAGTAAATTTTAGTTTCCGCGGTGCTGGATACCTAGCTTTACCATAAAAGTTAATAATAAACCTTCTAACCTTAGCTAATTGTAGGATACTGCTAGGTGTGATTTTTATGCACAACTTAATCAAGGGTGAAAATAGCCCTGGCTGAGCCGCATAAACTTCACGATTCGTATTAGAAACACTAGAAACTATATACATATATTCGTTCCTTCCGCTTTGTAGATCGAATCGTTCTATCCTGAGATCCGCATGTAACAGCCATCTCTTGCTCCACTTAATGGTGCACTTGTCACTACTTAATATTGCAGTTACTGCATATCAACGTACAAATGAATATATCAATATGCGGAGTTGCGTTTGGTGTGTTAGGATGTTGATAAATTATTCTAAATTAAGAGTGGTGGAGGCGTATGCACTGTTAACGGTACTGCAAAAACTATCGTATCACTGTATAGGTCTTGATAAGATCAAAGAAACGGAGAACGCTCGGAATCGCCGATAGCATGGCGTTATTGAAAACGCGGCCGAGATAAGTGGATGGCACTTGCCGTATATATAAAAATTATTATATAGTTATATCGCAGAACTCGGAATTGGATGGAACAACTCTCGCAAATCACTGCACTGGCGTTGGGCAAGCAAAGTGTCGTGCTTATTTCGCATTACTGTGATCCGCTAATGCTTGCTGAGTTGGTGTTTTCCTTATGTAGAAAGCGAGGATCTGGCTCGAAGGATCAATGCTTGTAGAAGGGCGGATCGACTCGTAAGAATCCAAAAAGTTGTACTCGTAGAAGCTGTCGCAGAATAAGTACTCGAAGGTTCGCTAAGGCTAGCTGCTCACTTCTCTGGTGCTAGCGAGCAGTTCTACTAAAATGGCGAGAAGTTACTGACCGCTTGCCAGTTATCCATTGATTGCAGTATGTACTGTGTAGCCACGCACGGTATCTTCCACCGTGCTCGGCATCCTTATCCATGCTGTGCCACACTAAGTGCAGAATCTTTGTGCCCAAAGCGGTGTACGCGGCTGCAAAAGAAGCCGTAGCCGCTGAGGAAATGTGTCAAGAAAAAATTGAACTGGACGTGTTTTCATTCCACCCAAACAGCGTTGGACGGGATAAATTGGTGAATCCAAAGGCCGCTTACAAGTGGTCTGCCTCGTTCAAGACGGTTAGAAAGGCGTAAATTATGCAAAGTGCAGAGAGGTGGTGAGCTGCTGAGAGACCCAGGGCGAAACTTATTGCTTGGAGGGGCTTTGACCAGACTGGTCAAAGACAGACCGCGTAGAGTATGACCGATCTCGACACACTCGTCAAGTTGTTGTCGCCATTGCTTGGTTCTTCGGGTATGGCTGAACGCCACTTTTGAGCTCATGTAGGCTGAGTACTTACGGAAGCAGAGTCTTGTATCAATCATGACGCCAAGGTAGTTAACCACTTAGTTTGATTCAACTGTGGTGTCTGCCAATGTGATGCAGGCCATCGCTACTTTCTTTCAGTTGAACAACAGCACTGTCTCGGTCGTCTGAGGTGCAAGTTTAAGCCCGACTAACTCCAGCCATTGTTGAATGAGAGCACTTGTCTGGTTGCAGGGCGTCTGCACGACGACCAAGTCCTTATCAACCACTAGAACACTATAATGTCATCGTACTGCACGTTCTAAAGTACGGTGTCTAGTACCGACCGTTGCGACCACCAGATACCTCGTATTGTACCATGCCGTCCTTTGTGTCTTACAAAAGCAAGCTTCTCTCGAAGTAGCTTTGAGCCATCCACTAAAGGTAACTGAGTTTGTTGAACCCAGTACCATGCAGTACTCATTTCCGAAGCCCTTCCACCGAGTGCCGGATATTGCACTAGAAGCAATGTTCACTACTCTATAACCGCTCTTGTTGCCGTTGAGGTGGAACAAAATTTCGCCCTCCGGATTTTGTTCATATTCTCCCACATTTTTTTGAGCTATCCGCCTTGACACCTGGTGGCCCTTCGAAGCTAGTCACTGCAACTTAGCTCACCCTGGGACTGAATGTTTATCGCATTTAGTCTTGACTTGCGTTTGCGTAGCCCCTTTTTCTTTATTGCCTTTAGGCCCGCCTATTGCCACCTGAGCTGCATTTTAGCAGCTTGGGTGGAATCATGGTCCACTATACTAGAGGTCGGGAACATGCTTTGGTCCTGCACAGGTACCTCGAGACCCTTTGCCTCTTGTTCGCTTTGCCTTTGCCTCTTTGTTGGCTCCTCCGTTTTCTCCGTTTCTCCTCCTCTTAGAGCCGGTGTTGTGCGGTTTCAAAGCTGTTACCAATGGTGTTGGTTCTAATTGGCCTTGAGTGCAGATTTTCAAGGCAGGAAGTTGTGTGCTGCTCCTTTTCAGCGCTCTGAGGGCTCTGTGGGAAATTTGAGCAAAAACTTCATTGACACAATCTACGTTGACGTACGTGGTACGTCGATTTTTCATGCTTGTTGTTGAAGTGGCGCTATTTTTTCTCGAACATCTGAAGCACAAAACCGTCAAAGTCCCCGTTATCAGAGAGATTCTCAGTGCATGTTGGCTTCTGGAAAGCATTTCTCTACTTACGCAGCGTGCATTATAGCAAATAATACCAACCAAATGATAAACATATGAAAGCTATGTACAAAATTCAATGGTATGCTGTAAATTCAGTATGTGCTGCGAATCGTAATATTAAATACTTTCATTGCAAAGAAAAAAAAAACTTGGTTTATTTTTCGATTGTTCTTTAGATGCCGTGTCCAGGAACTTCGAATTTATGGTGTTTTCTGTACAAATTTTTAGTAAGCAAAAACAAGAAATGTTAAAGTGCTATTTGGAAAATTCCAAAGTAAAACTAAGAACAAGAGGGGATGTGTAAATGCACTGAGAGTGTGATTTACACGATCGTGACAGTAGATAGCTCAAGAGCGTCATATTTGACAATGTCATTTAAATAATTTAAGAGCTATTTAAGGGTTTTGCCTCAATTTGCTTTGAGCAAGGGAGTGTCTATCGAAACTTGATACATATTTTTGATCTTCACTTCAATACTCTTCGTTTGGTAACATATGTACGATCTTCAAGAAGCCAATAAAAAGTAAAAGTCAGAGTTGACTAAAAAGCTCGGCAGATTCCAACAATATGCAATTCAGTTCCTGCCTCAATCCCGAATACAGCCTTTCCGTCTGTCCAAGTTCCGATCTTCAATACAGCAGAATTTGAGACCAAAGAAAAAGTGAAACGCGTGCGGAAGAATGCTGGGCACGCCCCGATCTTGCTTCAGTTCGCCGAGAGAGCACGCGACAACAGAGGTGGCTTGCGAGGGCGCGGGGTATGGGGTAGCGTGGATAACTTACGTGGCATGGGGCACAAGGTGCCGTCTGTACCAGGATAAGGAGGAAAAGGGTAGGCTCATGAATAGTGTGGCATCCGCGTACATATTCAATCAGCTGGCATCCCCAGGATGGAGCAAGTTCTACAGGATAATCCACTAGAAGAGAAGTCTCCCAGTTCGTGGATATCGTGGCATGCGCGTAAAATACCACCACTACACATAAAAACCAAAGAAATTTGTGTGTTATTTAATTTGAATTTTGTATTTGAATTCACTTTTTTTTTTAATAAAGTAGGTAAATAATAAAATGAAAATTAAAATTAAGAGTTATACAAAAAATTATTTCGAACAAATTGATGATAAAAGTTTATTCCATTTTATAAAGCTTGATATGCAATTTATTTTTTATGTTGTTTAGATTCATTCAAGAGGTCTTAAATTTGGAATCTATGAGGATTATGGTAACTTTACATGCGCTGGATATCCAGGTATCATTGGGCATGAACGTGAAGACGCATTTCAGTTTGCTGAATGGAACGTTGATTATGTTAAATTAGATGGTTGCTATTCCTTGCCACTTGAAATGGACTTAGGTTATTCCACATTCGGAAAACTTCTGAATAATACTGGAAAACCGATGGTATATTCGTGTAGCTGGCCTGTTTATCAAATATATGCTGGAATTCAACCAAATTTTTCTGCAGTACGCAAATACTGTAACCTTTGGAGGAATTATGATGACATTCAAGATTCTTGGACATCTGTTGAAAACATTATTGATTATTACGGAAATAATCAAGATTTAATAGCACCAAATGCGGGACCTGGACATTGGAATGATCCAGACATGGTAAAGTACATTTAGTAAATTTTACTCAATATCTTTTTAGTTAATTCAGCAATTCTTAGCAACACACATTTATCGGAATAAATTCACATTCGATTCCTTTATCAATACCTATTAGCTTAATACCCTCTGCACACTGAGTCCGTCACGGGGGAACGTTATAAAAACTGAGTTTTTGAACGGAAGATTTTTTTATTTTTGTTTGGAAAAAAATGGATATGGAAGATTTAGCAATTGTTTTAACTGTGGTTCAACAGCAAAATATTTTCTTGCAACAACTAATCATGTTGTTGAACGAAAAGGATAAGGATAGCGATTAAAGCGGGATAATTATGTGCAGTTGCATACTACAAAATATGTTAAATATGCACAATAGCGCAATTAACTATAGTTGGGAGCTTTTACCAGCAGAGCAGAAAGAACAGCCCGATACCAGCAATAGTTCTGCAGATGATAACCAGTCAGCAGAACAGATACGATCTGCTATAGCAAAGTATTGCGTAAATCGCAATAAATAAGAAATAAAATGCAATTAAAAAACGTATTTATTCATTTTTTCTTTGTTTAATACAAGCTAAGAGATCATTCTGGAATTTTGATTGGTTGCTTATTAATTAATCTATACGTTTACCCAGCAGCTCAGCTATCTCAAGCTGCTTCTTGTGGTACTCTACTATCATGATTTACATCTCCGGGGTCCACTGCAGCCTGCCGCAGCCTGCTCTTCTCTTATTTCCTGCATTGTGTTCAAATATTAACAATAAAATTATTAAATTAAAAATATATATAGGTATGTATAAACTTACCACTAAATCTTCCTGCTCCTTCCATGTTAGATTGTGTTTCTTTTTTTTTTTGGTTTTTTTGGCTGTCATTGCTTCCATATTCGCAGTGCATTCCATTTTTTCGTTGTGAATGCCAATTTTCCAGAGTCGCATTTGAAAACCATCATCTAAATATCACATTGAAACGTGCGGTTTATACCCTCTGCACACTGAGTCCGTCAAGGGGGAACGTTGGGATTTTTGACAGACGGTGAAACTCCGATTCACACTGGCACCGTCTACCGTTTACCGTCTAACAGCTGCTGACAATAACAAAAACTGAGTTTTTGAGCGGAAGTTTTTTTATTTTTGTTTGGAAAAAAATGGATATGTAAGATTTTGCAATTGTTTTAACTATGCATTAGTTGTTGTTGGACGAAAAGGATAAAGATTGCGATTACAGCGGAATAATAATGTGCTGTTGCATACTGCACAATATGTTTAATAAGCACAATAGCGCAATAAACTATAGTTGGGAGCTTCTACCAGCATAGTCTTCCAAATTTATTCCATTTCAATTTACTTCAGGTATAGATTTGCGTATGTGAACATCGGATCTCCAGAAAATTACAACGATTCGACAGATCGAAGCTTCGCCAATATTGAAGGAAAAACACAAAAGCTCCATTAATGAGAATTCGATTCTGCTTAATTAAAGTGAGCAACATGAGCAGCGGGATCTGAATTTATCTGCAGATATATTCAGATCTGTCATTGCAAAACAAATATAAAATTTTAAAACTATATTTGATTCATTTTATTTACTTGCATTCTTCTCGCAAAGGAATCATAGAATCTCTAACTGAAAATTTTACAAATGCTATTGAAAAACCACCTGGCTCCTTGCCATTTTCTGGAGAATATCAGTTATTTTTGTCAGTCATTGCTTACATATTCGCAGTGAATTCCATTTTTTCGTTGTGAATGCCAAATTTTTAGAGTTGTATTTGAAAACCATCGGCTTAATATCGCATAGAAACGTGCGGTTTAGGAACATTCAAAATAGACGGTGTAACTAACTGGGAAATTTTCGGAACGGCAAAACCTTACGCACCGTCTAGGAAATAGACGGTAAACGGTAAACGGTGCTCAGTGTGAATAGGCTATTAGGAACATTCAAAATAGACGGTGGAACTAACTGTGAAATTTTCGGAACGGCAAAACCTTACGCACCGTCTAGGAAATAGACGGTAAAAGATAAACGGAGCTCAGTGGGAATTGGCTATTAGTCTCAGTACTGTAAAGACCAAATAGGTTTTTTCAACTACCTCCAGACAATCTCTCATACACCTTTTACATGTTACGCGTTATATCTTAATACAGAGATAACAACGTGCCACTGAAGGCAGACTCACTTAGTTTAACTATATTATTAAACCGCCACTGAAGGCCGACTTTTCCCTTTCCGTTACCGTATTACTTAATTTAATCATAAGTTAAATAAGTCAGAATATAACCGCCAGTGGAGGCGTAAGCTTCTCACTTTAAATACTCCGATGGCTGAATGGGTGGGCAATGCCGATCCAGCATCGATAAACTAAGAGTATCAGTAGACAAGGAAGTGAGATCTAGCATCGATAAACTAAGAATATCGGTAGAGAAGGAAGATACTAAAAATCACGCGCATGGACCGAAAAAGACACTCTGCTCAAAACGTTTACACGACGCTCTGAACCTTTACTCGATGCAAGATCAGCTCAGACCATTATACGACGAGTCAAGATACGAAATCCTGCGTGACGTCTTGACTCAACAAACAGTCTCCACTGCCTCAGCAATGTGCCAACGGAAACCCTGACATCCGAGGACGGTATAAAACTACATAAGCCATCTGAATCAAGTCCTGCATCTAAAATGAGGACCGACGGATGCAACCAAAAGGAACGACAAGAATGGGAATTACTCCAAAACTTCTTACCCTCAGCGAAACAATATAGGAAGCTGCCAGCCACCAGTAGCAAATCCTCGTCGGAATATATCCAGACGAAACAGGACAGATCCGACCACAGAGTACAAGGAAATGAACCACACACGAAACCCCGTTTCAACAAACTTTTTTTCAATCGGGCAGACACGCCTAGCAAACTTGGCCCAAGTCACACAAAATTATCCATCACGACGCACCATCCATTGCCAACGTACGCACGGAATTTTTGACTGCAAACTGTCAACACAGTTTCATCTCATTCTGTTGGGAATGCAGCAAACGAGACGTTAGATTCATGAAGTGTTGTACACTGGAAGCTTTGGGAAACTAGTCGTTTTATTGACTAAGACGGAATAAGCCGGAAACGATGCCATCGAAAACACAAGACAAACAATACCCCTGAATGTACATGACGGACCCACAGTAACCCACAGCTTCGTTAATGCAGATCTAACTCAAAAATTAACTATGGAGGCATTAATGCAGATCAGAATTGCCGACGGGCCAGTGAGGAAAATAACACACGTTTTACTCGCATCCACCCAACACATGTCGCAAATACGGATACCCTTCTTAGTATTACCAAGCATGGCAGTGAGCGCTATCCTAGGAATCAATTTTTTCGACTCCATAGTTACATGCGAACATGCGGCAGCACTCGTCTACAACTACTAGACTGTGGAATCAATGCCGATGAACCAAGGACGGCAACGGAAGCAAAAAAAAAAAAAAAACAAGAAACAGACAAATTAATTGAGATTAAGAACTTAAGCCCTGCAACAGATTCCACGACTGTAGCGTTGAGCGTAAATTCGAAGTATAGTGTAAAATTTAACGAAGCGGGAGCGCAATAATGCTCTCTCTTACTCTTGGTGAATTCCTGCTTCGCCACAGTAGGTTAATTAGACTTAAAATCTAATTATATGAGAAAGAAAAAAAATTCGTTGAAAACAATTGAAATCGAACGCACTTCCGTCTTTTAATTTATTTTCGTTCGTTAAATATATAATTCATTTGCACTACCAAGTACTCGGTCTTTACATTTGAAAAACACTTTTTCAAAAAAGTTAAGCATCGATATCGGTAGTTATAGCAGTTATAGTTACAGTTGTAGTTATAGCACTGAGCGTGACCGTGACAAACTGAGGAAGAAGAAGGAGAGCTAACTTCTTTAAATTTTATAAGGTCTTAATTTTAAAGCAATCAAAATCCCAAATGAGGTTATTAACCTTCGCGGAAGCAGCGGACACATTGAGGTAGACTACCCGACCGATCAAATACAGTTGGTCTTATATCGAGCGACACTTCGAAAGTAGGATGGTACATCTTCAGGTTAGTGAGCAGAGGGTCTCGACTTAACAACGCTATGGTCGCATCCGTTACAAAACACAGATAAAGAAATCGACCCAATGAATTTTTGACAATGTTATCTTGAAACAGTGACAGGTCAATCAAGCCATCAACAAAGTCATGTCGCGAAATAGGCACTAAGTTATTAGTGCGGCAAAGGCCGCGGCACTACTTTTTATCTGGTACTCAGTTGGTACATATGTATGAACATATGAAAGCTTATGATTTATTCAATTTATTATACGTTCGCAAAAGGAACAAATTAAATTGTTGACAAAAAATAAAATTCTCGATTACGTTTTTCTCAGTATCGTAAACAGTTTTACAGCTTCTCTTTTCTCTCTTGTTATGTGATGGCTCGTTCACACTTATCAGTTCTAAACGATCAATTCTATAAGAACTACCTATCACGATGCATGATATGTTTTTCTCAGGACCATAAACAGTTTTACAGCTTAAACAGTAAACAGTAAGCGTAGAACGTCCGCACACTCATCCTCGCTACCCTTCCTTAATACGCCGGCAGATAATGATCAGGCGAATTCTGATCTTTTTGTTCGTTTTTTCCAAACTACCTATTCGCAGGAAAGTTACTCTGGTCAGCCGTACCCATATGGTTTACCGAGTCGAACAGCAATTTCAGACCCTTGCTAAATGAAAGCTCGCTGCTTCACGATTTCCGAATAGTTATGCCGGTAATTTCACCGGGTCCTGTCGGAGTTCACAGCTGCGTACTCAGATATTGTGCCGAGTCTCTGTGTGGACCATTGCTAAACTATTCATCCCGTCCATGTAGTCCTTTATAA